>JAPUUL010000255.1:0-22568 GCA_029590625.1 Lasiodiplodia mahajangana | reverse complement strand
CGGCCTGGCAGGCGTTGATGCACGGCACCATGGACACTACCTCCGCACTGTTTGAACAAGCTAGACGCAGCCCGCCCTTTAGTGCCTCTGCTTTCCTTCTCGACTTTTTATATCCGACTAGAGCCGTTTCTCTAATGAGCCGTCGACTGTCACCCATCTCTCCAGACCGATCGGATCGACTGCGATTCCGAATTCAACCGTCGCATGTCTCTCCCCGTCTATACAACTCGTCCTCGCCTCACCAACGACTTGGACCCTCTCCCTCTCCCGCCCACGGGCAATCCGCCTCTGCAAAGGCGAACGACGAAGTTAGAGACGATTCCCAAGGCTACGCCTCCCCCTCATCGGTAGAGCCTAAGAACTCGGAACCCCTTGATCCACTCGATACTCACACCCATATTACAACCGTCGAACGTATTCTAGAGCACGGGAACTTTGATAACGCCGATCTATTATGGCGTCATTATAAATCTCTGGATGAGCCCTCTCAAAATGCGCGTTTCCGCCAAGTCCTGGCATTCCTCTCCAGGACTGATCGAGTATCCGACTCCTGGAAGATTTCCGAACTGTTTCATAGGTTAGATATATCGGACTGGGATTATGACACTTTCGTTTCTGGTGTCTGCGCCGAGATTAATCTGCAAAATCTCTCCCAGGCTTTGTCCATCTTCGAGCGAGGACTCCGGTCTACGACCCTTGACAACACTGTGCTCGTCGACGCTCTAGACTTACTACTAGCCGCCGCCTTTAGATCTCCCACAACTACATTTCTACAAGAGATTTGGAAACTATACCCAGAGATGGCAACTCGATGGGATTTTGACGGCATTACGGCCGACCTGAAGCACTCAGCATCAGTTTCTAGTATTGCCGAAAAAGCCATGTTGTTTCCAGACTACATGGCTGAGCAGCTAGATGACCCATCTAGCACAGAAACCGACCGCGAAGCACTACAGGTCTTGCAGAAAATACTAGTTAGAAAGGCGCTGGCCTCATGCGACGACTCGCAGGCGACCCCCCTACTGCTCCTAACAAAAGATGCATTGGCCTTCGAGGAATATCTTAGGTCCGGAGAGAAGAGGGGAAAAAAAAAGGTCTTGATAGATGTATATGCCATCTACCGAGAGCTGCCCAGTAGTTCACCAAGCCATGCCGCTCTACATTGTGTCTTCAATGCCTACACGAAAACTAGCATTCCATTTGCTAAAATGATGACTGGGGTCGAACTTCTCTGGGACGACTGGCATAGGTTTCATGGTGGGCCATCTCGACGGGCTTACCAGAAACATTTAGGTTTCCATGCCGCTCAAGGGAACAAAGAGCGGGTGTATTCGTTGTGGACTGAGTACATTGAGCATTTTCGTGGCGACCCCACCGTGAACATATTTGACGATGGAGAGGGCAGCGATACCTTTGCGCACTTACTCCAGGTTCACGCGGTCAATGCGGAACCAGAAGAAGCCCAACGGATCTTTGACGACATGACGAACAAGTTTAAATTGCAGCCCTCTATCTTCAACTGGAATATTCTACTGAATGCGTACGTAAAGGCCGATGATTACGATGGGGCGATAAGGACTTTTGATAGCTTGTGTGAGGCGACGAGCCCCGATCGGTACAGCTACGGTACGTTGATGCAAATGGCCGGGTCGAGAGGTGATCTGGGATTTGCCGTCGATCTTTACCGTCGAGCGCGCAATTCTGGCGTCCTCGCCAATGATGCCATGCTTAGCAGCCTCATCGATGCTTACTGCCAGAACGATCTTTTCAAGGAAGCCGAAGATGTGTGCACGCGTGCTGCTAGCAAGGGGATGATTACGACCAGGATGTGGAATAAGCTCCTCTACTACAATGCTCTGCGTCGGGATCTTGGAAGCATAAATAAGATCCTCAATACCATGGCCGACAAGAATATACCTTACAACCAGTTCACATACCAACAGTTGTTACTTGGACTCGGTCTATGCCAGCAGTCGCAGCACGCTCTTCACCTCCTTACCATCGCTTTAAAGGAGAATGTTTTTGAGGTGACGCCAACACATTTCCAGATTGTCATGGGCGCTCTTCTCCGAACTGGAGAACCAGTGTTGATCAGACGCCTATGCATACTCATGAATGAGAATAAGATACCGATTACGGAAGATGTCATCTTCCGTCTGATCCAGGCCTTCGGGCAGTGGAGGGAGTTGCCGCCGAGACAGCGAGAGCAGCGTAGCAAGAGAGAATGGCTCGGTGACGCACTCCGTACCTTTTATGAGATATATGGGTATCGTGCGGGAACGAATGCTAGGCCCAAGGGTTCGTGGACGCCAAGGCCGATGGCGCCAAGAGGGGTACTTCGGTCTGGACGCGAAGTGTACCAGTTTAGTACGATGATGTCCCTTTTTGCTCAGTTGAACGATAGCGTCCAGGTTCGCGAACTCGTTGAGCTGTATCGTTATGTTTTCCAAGGCACCCCCAATGATGATGGCATATTGCCTTTATCTATGCTCAATGCTGTGCTGCTTTCGAGCCTTCAGGACCAACGGCACGACCGTGTGCAATCTACTTGGCAACTCCTCTTTGAAAACGCTAAATTGGAAGCGCGTTCTGCTGACTTCAATGACAATCTGCCGCACACAAACAAGATATCACCCAAATACCGTTTCGCGCTGTCTGGGGGACTGCGCGTCATGCAAGAGATGTTATTCAAAGAGGGTAATGCTTCCGGCCTTCGAGAACTGATTCAGGAAGTACGCAACGAAGGATTCGAGGTAGACAGCAAAAACTGGAACTACCACATCCAGGTCCTTGTACAAATGAAACAGTACAGTACGGCTTTTGCCGTGTGTGAGAGAGTTCTAATGCCGAATTGGAGCGGATGGTATACGGTTCGCGCAAAGGAGGCCATGCGTAACGCTCTTCCTTTAGATACGCGTAGGAAAGGCTCATCTCCACGCTACCTCCGACCTACTGCGACGACACTCTATCGGCTTGCGCAAGCTTACTTAGAGCTCAATAGACGGGCTCCATGGTCTAGCGATGCCGCTACCACTCTTCATGAAATTGAGCGCAGTTACACACAAGTGATCCGGGCGATAAAGTCTATGGTCCGTTTACACTCGGATCTAGAAGAAGAAGTCTTTGGTTCCTTGCAGTCTGCAGATATCATGGATAGCGACGAACTAGACGAGGACGAGGTCAGCTCAGACACAAGAGTTGAACAGAATGACCAACTAGCTCTCGAAGGCAAAACACTCCCGACATAGTGTACATTTTCTGTATTTCATGTACTACAATCACGACTTCTGTACAGTGTTAGAGAACTTCAGATACCAACATAGACGCTTGAACATAGATGTTTGGACACGAAAATGTTTCTATACGCAAACAACCCAAAAATCATTAATAACATCATACTATGTCTAAGCCAGGAACCCGCCGTGCTTGGGCGTTGTTTGTTCATAAGGAGTGTCGCATTTCAAAATTTATCTATTAAAAATGGAATGAATTTAGCGGTTTGCCAGGCCGTGTTAGGTTTTAGATGGCTCACTCCAAACCGCCGAGGATGGACCATATACAGCGTAGGCACCTAGTCACGTCATGAGTAGTATATTGCATCCTGCCTACTCTTAGTCATATTTAAATGAATGTACTAGGATTGCCTTCGTGAGACCTTCTACTAGCTGTCCGTTACCTCACTAAATGAGCCAACTTTCTCGCTCTTTAATACTGGTCCTCGGCAGTATAATTAACGACAATGGCTCTCCCGTTCCCTCGTCCATCTACCTTGCCCTCGGGCTTTACAATGTCTAGGTGTAGACCGGCAGACGTGCAGGGTATGGCTGAGGTCTGGTATGTGTCTTATGCGGTTTCCCATTCGAAATAATTAATAAAGAGTACCAGCGCATATTTATTCATTTTGCGAAGCTGAGACTTACCCGCCGACGGGCACAGTGAGTCTTGATCCGTTCGAAAGTTTGTTTGGCACGTCTGCCCAGGAGACTAGAGCACTCATGGAAGGAGAGGATGCATTTATCGATTGCCCTTGAACACATTGTCCCGACGCTATCTTGGTATCTCCGGTAAACCGTCGTCCTCGGCGAAATAGAAAACCAGTCTAGCTGAATATTCATCTTCTTTGACTCGCCCTCAGTGGAAGCGTTTAGTGTCCTATCTGTCTCACGGAATGCGTAGTCTGCGAATATTTACCAGCTATAAACTGACGCTAGTATAAACTAGACATGGAGGCATTCTCGAACTCGGAATACACATATTGGTGGGGCCCAAAAATCTCGACTGTGTGGTCCTGGACGGAGGAGCGTATTCGCCGGCGCTTCGTAGACACAAGCACACAGCAGTTCAAGGTTGTTGACGATGCGGACGGAACTATCGTCGCATAGGCAAAGTGGGACCCCATTCCCCAGATGCTAGAGTTAGCGGAGGGGTTTGTCGTATACGATGAGGCGGGCGAGCCTGTCACCCCCAATGCCAACGTCGATAACGATATAGGAACAGCAAGCGAAGAAGAAGAGAAACGGAGCGCACATAAGCCAGCGAGCATAGAGAGCCATGCCTTAGGCCCTCCCGAAGGCTCTAATGCCGCGCTATTTAAGAAGTTCTTCGATAGTATCGTAGGGATGGGGAAGAAACACCAAATTGGTGAGAAGTTAGTCACGCCTCATTTTCCCCCTTCCGCTTCCCCTTTCCTTTTCTCTCTCTTTTAAACTCGACTCTATTGCTCTAGATGATTATTGCCCGCCGTTTAGAAAAGCTTAGTAGAACATTTTGCCTATGGGCTTACATAAGCCGGCGGTTTCTAGCTTTCCACCTTGTAGCCTAAGACGGTCTCAAGGTCCGAAGCCGGGAGCTAACATACGGCTACCTGTCATAATACTCACACACATATGCACCCGGCATAGTTGCCACGGCCGTGGCATCGGCTCCGCGCTACTGCGTAGTGTGCTCGATCTCGCCGATCACGAGGGGCTCTTGGCGTACCTGGAGTCTACGCGCGTTGGGGCACCTCTATATCGACGTTACGGCTACAAGGTCATCGACACGCTTGAATTCGATGGAGCGGAGGCAGGTTTTGATATCCCAGCTATCTTATAGTGTCATTAAACGCCTAACCCCCTCTTTCTCACGTTCCCCGATTATCGAGCTTGCATCCTTGCGTATCATCACCGGGGAATATAATGAACTATTGGTAATGGCCATTATCTAATATTTCACCTGAATAGCATCATGAACAGGGAACCAGACGGCCCTGAGATATTGAGTTTATGAAACTATAACTTAATGGCGAGTAGACGGCAGACAGTTCCTCGACGCTCCTTATTCGTCTTTAGACACGTTGTAACTATAAACGCCTCGATGCAAAACATAATTGTATCATTGTCCCGCGCTCTCATCTGCCCGATTCAATGTATTCGGACCGAACGGAACCAGGCCGGCGTGCTCGACCAACGAACCCGCCAGCCCGGGCCGGAAGTTCGGTGTAGCTTGTACTGAATAAAGTCATAATGACAATGCTTGCAATACCTGGGTGCGGTAGAGTCGGTTCGGATGTCTTTTTTATGGCACTCATCATGACATGTCGCACAAGATAAACCGTCGCAAAAGTATCGAGAACTTATCTGAATTATAATTGGACCAGGTTAAAGCTGATCGGTGCGTTATTATGCAGCGATGTACTGTCTATCCATAGTTTTAACTAGATGAGCCGCTCGTATGGCTGGGAAGGGAGTCCGTAGAGATTTAAATTTGTGTGTTTCGCTTCCTTTGTCTCCATGCGTATCGTTTTCTCTGTTTGCGCACCAAGCGACAAAGTCCATAGGGCTCGCCCCCTGCCCTCCCCCCCAATTGGCTCAGCACAAACTCGTGGAGAGAGACTCTTTCCGTAGTCGCTGGCTCGATGTCGCCTTAGCCACTACTCTCGGAATCCAAGTGAAACAAGAAGGAAATTAATCAAGGCCACAGCTACATGTACCTAATGGTGGTGGAGAGAATGGCGCGGCGAATTGCCATATCAAGAGGCAAACATATAAGCAAAGTTGAAGAAAAAAGAAGCCAGCCTCAGTAGGTTGTGCACCTGGATATGTCATGGCCGAGGTCATGGCACATTGCATCTGATGCATCTGAAACACCGAAGCCTCCGGCACTCGGTACAGCATGGACGCCCCTTGCCTTATACATTATGTAGGTAGCCAGTAGACGTCCACGTGCCTTGTGATGTTTGATTAGGACAAGCCTTCTACGCGCGACGCCGGGCCGAACGACTGCCATCATTCATCAGCCCGATCGTCTTTTGGGCAGCACGCAGGGCGGGCGTTTTGGGTATCGGATATTGCGTATCACGATGCTTCTACCCAACCGATCTGGCCGGTCGGCTCCGCGACTTGCCTCGCCTCGCATACGAGGGATCTTATAGAGGCCATGTAACCGTCGCTCGGTGTCCTGGGACGCGTACCCTATGCTATACTGGATTGGTTGCTTCGGGTGTTGGTGGGATCTACTTATTCTGCGTGCGAGATGACTACATACGAAGTAGGTAGGTAGGGTGTAGCTTATGTTATGTTATGTAGGGTGAAACGTCAGATATGGCCATGTTTGCTCTCAGTCCAGGCCAGATTATTAGCCATCGAAACCTAGGTCAACTTCGTAGGCTGAATACCTCCCGTGAAGGTGCTTCCCTGATCTGCTCGGCGGGTAAATCGGGTCTCACACTTTGATGACTACACACCGCCAGTGGTCGCTAGTCCTCCCTACTTACGTGTTACTAGTTTGCTGGGTTACGGCCAGTGAACACACGAGGAGCCCGAGTATCTAAGACATTGCATTGACTGGTTCTCGGGTGAGTCCGTTGCTCCCATGCGCCACAGCACCCCCATTCTTGTTTTACTTTCATGTGCGAAGATATACGGCGTAGCTATTGTGGCATGGCAATAATAACATATCTCCGTTTGCGCAGAGAACAATGTATATATATATATATATGTATGTATATATATATACATCAACCTGAATCCCGGCGTAGTCTTTCGCATATCAATACGTTGTATTTAGGGGCGTTAGGATAGCGCGTGACGACTGTTACCATGGGCTTGGGATTTGGGAAATTGAGAGCGCACCAGATACCAGCGATATGCCAGATACAACGCCACTCAGCGGTGAAACCGTACACATAAGCTTTGGGGTTGTCCACCACAAACAGTAGACACGCCGCTGGGAATTGCGACGCGGGTTGTGGGTAGGCGGGCTAGTCAGCAAACATGTGTATCAAGAATCATGTCTCAGTGAGTTACGAGCGCGCAAGGTTGCATCCGTTTGATCCTCAAGCGATCGTGTGCGCATACACCGAAAATACCTGGATCTTTCCTTGAGCTGGCGGGCGTAGGCCACATTGCCAGGCGCTTGTGAAGACATGTCCATAATCTGTTCTATTAGGCGAGTGATCATCTTCATCTAAAGATCCAGAGATGGTGGGCTGAGAACTTCGGGTTGTAACACCTAGCGAATATTGAAGCTATGTATGTGTGTGTGACGCTCCGTGTTAACTATCGGGGTTGGCTCCATCCATATCGGAACGTCTCGAAGGGTTGACGGAGTTTGCATGTGCTGTTCCGGAACATTTACCTAGAACAAATAGGTGCCCATACATTATATCCAGAAAAAAAAAACACAAAATCAAAAACAAAAACAAAAACAGCCTGGGTCGCTAAGCGTCCCGTCATGAAACTACATCCTTTCAAGCTCATTGGATCGGCGCGTGTTGCTTATTAGCCAGCAATTGAAGTTGTCGAGGTGGTCGAAGCCGACTGGAGCGAGAGCTGGGACTTGGTCCAAGCAGCCGTTCCTGAAATTAAACGAGATGGCAAGGCTGACTCCGAGGTACCACCTGTATGCGTAAGGCAGAGATACGTAGATAGACACAAGCAGAGAGGTACTATAGGTTACTTTAGATGAGACAGAGGGTCGTTACGGAACAAATCATAATAGTCGCACTACCTCCCACCTTGCCTGGCTACATATTGGGATAGGTAGGTCAGCAGCACATGGTAGGTACTGCAGAACAGAGCGTTCCGTTGTGTATGGGCTACGTAGATAATTATCAGATCTTATATAACAGGAATATGAGGCACTATTGAGTTGTAGATAGTTAGGCATGTGCCCGGGTGTGTACTGTACATACTAATCTACTACCGATTGGAAATCCTGTTAACCGAAGGAACCCATGCCAGGTACCTAACTTGGGTACTTACTGTACTCTCTGGTAAGTTAGGTACATACCTATGGTATTAGGTGAATGAAGATACTAAGAACCGCGCATGTGTGTGTGTGTGTGTGTGTGTGTGTACGCATGAGAAATACCAAGTGGATTTCAACGGATACCCAGACCGGTGGAGGTACGACGGAATGTCGGCTTATCTGCTAGATAGGATGTGCTGACTGCCACGTTGGATGTCGACGGACCATCTACGTGTAGTCTGAACATGTCGGTATATCTGCTCTTGTACGTGAGCTCACGTATGGATACATGTACCTACTGCAGATACCCAGCAATAGACGGACGTTGCAGGCTGCAAGTAGGTAGCCGGCTTGTGATGCCACTGGTTCTTCCTGTATGTGCCTGAGGGAAGCTAGCTGGGTACCTGGGTATGTGTATGCCCGTCCTGTATCTGCTAGCACAATAGATAGGAAGTAAGTATTTGATGGTTAATGACCAACTTGTGGATGGATGGGTAAGTACCTACCTCTGTTATGTAGGAGGTATTAGGGTCTCGAACGTGGTCGTGGTGTATACTTACGTATACTAGGTACTCAAGTGTAAGCATCTATCTGCCTTCGGTTAAGTACTTCTTATGTTTGTTGAAACGTGTCGAGATGTTGGATCTTGTTCCATTTGGCTTTGTTTCGTTGAAGTGCGGAGTCCTGTTCGGACTGGGATGAGTTGGGATCATATTGGATAGAGGCCAAGGTACTGTAATCTATGTACAACACCTATGTACCTATTACCTACTAGGTATACTGTACTGTAGGTGCCTCCCAGTGTTGAGTCTTGTAAGGCTAGATAGACGGGGCAGGTATGTAAGTAGGTAAGAAAGTAGTAGGGTAGGCAGTCTAGATTACATAGATACTGATCTAGCTATATATGTAGATGGGAATCCTGAAGACCATCATGTTGTCAGATGATCCGACGGTAGATGCCCAAGTTGCGACAAATGGCACAAAGTATCTAAGGTCGGCCGAGCATCCACGATATGTGCTGAGTACCTACATAATCATTGTCTCTGTCTCCAACTTCTACTTATCTAGCTATACCTGTGACCTACTTAAGCTAACTTCCTAACCTACCTCCTACATACCTAGGTACATAACCTAAGGTATGTATGCGTACACATGCCTGTGGCACTTCCGTGGTGGTGAAAGTGGATGGATCTTATTTTAACATGAAACAACGCTCCCTGATGGATCGATCTGCGACCCCTACGTGACCTGAACCAGCCCCGCTAACCCAACAGTTAAGTTGTGAGTACAGGGGCAGCCCGCAAATGGAAATGCAATACTGTCATGGGCACTGTATCTATACTCGTGCGTACCTACATGCAGGCCACATGCATTTATGTACAATGCCCAAGTAGGTAGGTAGGTGGGCATGCTGAAATCAACATCGGATTTATCTGGCATCTCACATCTTTACTTGAAGACATGTAATGTATATATACTTACATAACCCACCTACATACTACGTGGTACCTAATGTATATCAATCGGGAAGCACAATATCATACATGTAGGTAGGTAGGTATTGTACTATCCACTACTAGTGGTAAGAAAGGCCATCTATACTACCTATACATATTCCACAAGGTACCTAAGTGCCTACATACCGTACGTACAGTACCTAGGAGGCTACTAGGAGGTAGGTACCCACTAGGTGGTGTTCATCTAGGTAATCGCTCCTCGTTGTCGGCCTGATGAAACGTCACTCGCATTCCAGCGTCGTAATCACATACACGCCACTAGAAGAACACTGCAGAGAACATTCTCACGCATCCTCAAGACAACGTAGGCCAGTCTCGACGGCCCCATCCCTAATATGGCTTGCGCCATGCCGATCATTTGGCAAAATAACCCATATTCTCATTCCTCCCGTTCTGCTCCTACCATCGTAAGACTAGACGGCCTTTCTTTTCCTTTACTTTGATGTCGTACTGAGAGGGCGGGGCGGCGCCTGTAGCGCCAGCTGACAGTCGGTATAAAAACCGTGTTAGGCTGGTAATACTGGCAGATACGAGTAGCATCTCGTATCCAAGATAATGTTCGTCTTTTTCTACCTGCTGTATTCATCAGAGATTTGTTAACAAGTGCCCAACTAGACTGTAAGTTTAGGTTAGAGGATTCGTATGTGGCAGATGGCCGGGGTTTTCCTTTCTTCCCTATCAAGGCCAAAGTGTGCTGTTCCTGAATCCTGCCATGCCAATAGACGGGTACGTGGACCGTGTTCTCGAGATTACATGTCTACCATCATATCATTCCCCTTACCTGAAATAACATATAGGTATCGGGGCCTAGAATAGAGCGGCGGCAAGAGAGGAGGGTCGGAGAGTCGGAGAGTCGGAGAGCAGAGCAAGAGAGCTAATATCATACCCATGCCTACTTCACCCTGAGGTACCTTGACTTATCCAGGGACTCCCGAGGTTGTTGTTGAGTTGGCACCTTTATAAGCAGGCTAGGGATGCCGTGGCCTTGGATGGCTAGACTCGAAGTCAAAAGTTAAAATGTGCGAGAGCGTAAACTAGGCGAGTTACCGTAGGCTTAACCCAGAGATTTTCTGGTTCAATGCAATCAGGGTCTTTGAAGACCTTATTAGCCCCAGTATTCTCATGGTGCGGGAACCTTTTAATGTGGTGCCTTCTACGTACCGCGTTATGTACCTAGGCGATATTTCGTGAATGCTAAGAAGCAGGCTAACTGACGATGAAACGACCAATAATGCCTGGACCATACCTAGCTCGAACCGCAGGCACCTTAGGTAGTTGGATACGGTAAAGAATAGGAAATCTAGGACACTGGCAACATAAGTCAATTACTACGATGGAAGTTACTTGGTGATCTGTTATCCGTCATCCGGAACCCTGAATTCTTCGAAGAGATACATAGTGTGCACCTAGGCGCCTTGCACGGCGCCTACTGGTCAAACCCCAGACAGTACCCAGAGTCGGGCACGATGCCTAAGAAGTACCCGAACCGGCGGGGGTTGCTGGTTCTAAGGGGCTTTCGACAGCATTGTGCGTTGTACCTAACTGGTAGTACCCAACTCGCACTTTCTTGGCACTGGTAGGACCGTACTTACTAGTAGGCAGGTTAGGTAGTAGGTAGGTCGTTTACAGGGGGGCGGGGTATTGTACTGTACAGTATCATCGTACTTGGGTAGGTACCTAAGTTCCATACCTAGAATGATCCCCCTTCTACCGTCCGCCGACCCGCTGCAAAGACAACCTAAGCAGCCAGAGAACGACAACACCATACACACACACACCGACCGAACTTAACTTGTAGTCTGTAGAAAGGTGTTCTGGATTAGGCCTAGGAGGGAGGTAGATATTATCATCTTGTCTCATCTCCAGTCTTTTGCACACTTCCCCCCCCTTTCTGCGTAGCACACCTACCTAGTCTATCTAGCAAGGCCAAGTCAACGAGTAGGTAGGCGGATTGCGTCCACTCGAGACCTCAATTACTATGTGGTCATAAGTGCGAGCGATGGAATCATAGCTTTCTTTACCAAGATACACAGGCTTATCTATTCCCCCCCCCAACCTCCCTCTCCCGACTGTGCAATTGCTGCTCGGGCTGGTCTCCAAGGTCTCGAGGTAGCTACCTACATACATACCTGCCTCAGGTGGCTTACATACTGCATAGGTATCAGTGTTTCAACTCTGTCTACCTGTAGTGCCCACTGCACGCTGCACACTACACACTGCCCGCTGTTGTTAGGTATCGTTTCCACTGCCCATCGGTACTATTTTCAGAAGGCAGTCGATAGGTAGAGGTTAGGTAGTACGTACCGGCATCCAAAGTAGCCCGTCCGCCCTCACCCGCTGGCTGGCTACTGCTTGTTCCGCTTTTTCGGCTTCAACATTCAACAAGTAACAACGCTTCCTCGTCCGCCCCCCTTCGATCCTTATTCTTCCCAACCCGGCACGACGCGACACGACACCACATTTCACCTTCGACTTGCCGCCATAATCCTCTGTCCGTCGACGTCGCTCGGCATCCGGCTCCGGTAACCAGCGACGCTTTGGTGGTGGATGAAGAATCACGCAGGCATACTCCGCCTCCGAATGTCCATCGCCGACTCCCATATTTCTCTACGACACGCCATACTATTCTCTTGTCCGCCGGCGCAACATCTTACCGCCTCTCGAAGCCTCGATTTGTTCATTCTGGCGGCGAATTATTTCATACCCTCTTCGATTTGACGCTGGCCACTTGTGATAAATCGGTTATCATTGTTACTCTATATCACCGGCCAATGTTTCCATAGACTCACTACTTGTCTCTGCCTCCGCCGCCTCCTTACGCCCTTTTTGCCTGCGTCCCGCGAGACCAATCTTTTCGATCTTGGACATTAGACACTTGGGGGGCCCTGGTCGGCCTGTTTGCTACCCGAATCGTCACTCGATCTATAATACTTAGATCTTGCTCTTGGCTATCCAACAGGAAGCAACAGAAACAGAGAAGCGATGGAGGACTATATGGATGGTTCCGTAGACGGGGACGATATCTTCCCTTGTAAGGGATGTGGCGAGGTACGGACGATGCTGGTAGGAACACCGCAACTATAGTTCGCGCTGACAGAACACCGATTTAGATATTAGAGGAGGGGAAAGCCTTTGAACTAGGTAAGCCATGCCATTACCGCCGCCGCTCGGCCTGATCCTTAACCTACCGCTCAATTCATCTCTACCCAGCCGGCGTGTCACGCCATGCTGTGCATGTCGGTCCATTCTCACCCTTCTCCTCCCCCTCTCTCCTTAATGCTGCACGACCATTCTATTCTCCGGGAGTCTAATCATCTGAGTGTAGCCGGGAACCGATGGCATCTCAATTGCTTCCGCTGCAATACGTGCGGCACATTGCTCGACTCGGACGCAAATCTACTCCTCCTTGGCGACGGCTCCTTGATATGCAACAACTGTACCTACAGCTGTAGTGCTTGCGGCGATAAGATCGAAGATCTCGCAATTCTGACTGGCGACCAGGCCTTTTGTGCCGCCTGCTTTCGATGCAGAAATTGCAAGAGGAAGATCGAAAATCTGCGCTATGCGAAGACATCACAAGGCATTTTCTGCATGACCTGCCATGAGTCTCTGATGGCAAGGCGCAGGAAAAAATCCAAAGCTGCTCAAGCAAAAGCCCGAGAAAAAGATGGCTCGTCTATGGTAGAAAAGTCTCTGCCCGCACTTCCTCCTAACGCCATACCGCCCAACGCTTTCTCCAACGACCGTGTGGACCCGGAATCCGATACGCCTTCTGAGCTCCCTACCGAACTTTCTCCGCGGCCTCGGCCGTCGTATCCCCGCGCCGACTCTGATTTACTTAGTAGTTCTCGAACGGCCCGGTCACCTGAGCGCCCTTCCGATCACTCGGGCCTTTCTCTACCTTCTCACACGTACCGCCCTAACCGAAATTCAGCCCTCTTCTCGGGTGGTGATATCACAAGCGCCACAATCGATGACCAGAGCTTCTTCATTCCAGTTGCACTAGATCCAAGCCCGGCTCCCTCTACAACACCAAGGTTAACATCTGAAGCACTGGCAGATACCAACAAGAGGACCAAGGATAAGGACTACTTCAGTGTTCCAAAGCAGCCGGAAAGGAAACCCGATTCTCAATCGTCGACGCCACATATCGCTTTCCAGGAGAAGGGCCGCCAGGCTTCATCAGAACACGACAACCCTCCTTCTAAGAGCCTGGGTAGGAAATTGTCTAAATCATCCAAGGTTGATAAAAATGGATCGTCCAAGGCATCATCTGTTGTCTCTGACGACAGATCCCAGACACCCGTCAATGGGAAGCCCGAGGAATTCAAATTGCAAGACGCTCCGAAGAGCAGGAAGTTAAATAACAGAACCAATTCGCAACAGTCTAATCCATTGCAAGATTCAAATGACTCACAAACCGGCGGTTCTGGACGGATCGACAAAGAAATTGCTGCCAACGAATTAAATCCGCATCTGTATTCTAGTGATCGGACGAACACTCCACGGAGCTCGCAGGACGTGCGTCCCCGAGAAGAAGATGAAAGTCGACAAGTTGACCCTTTGGCAACAACACCAGGTAACGTCTCCAGGCCTATTGCACGAAAGGAACTTCCCCCCTCGGTCTCGAGAAGCGGTAAGTGCTATCTTGTAGGTTTTATTTAAACTTGGAAACTTATGGCTGTTTTAGTGAATGGCTTCACCAGGCCTAGCGTGACTGATCCAAAGCCGAGTGATTCGTATATGGCCCCAAGAGCTCCGCCGGCCCCCCCAGGACACTCGACTGTGCAAGAATCCCCCGGCGCAGGGGTTGAGCATAAATCGTCTCCGAAACTACCTAGGTGGAGCGCCGGTGGTGATTTTAGCATGGATGAAGACATGGCCCGGATTCTGGGGACGGATGAAGGTTCATCCTCGATCCTTCGCCGTGTATCTAATGCTGTTCGTCACGGACGCACTAATAGTACGGAGTCAAGCGCCCCGCCTCGCGTTGGCCATACTCGGAGCGTCAGTGAAACTACACGTACAACCACATCACCGCGCTGGCCGAAGACCCCTATAGCCGAAGACTCCGTTAACGGCACTGGTCACGATATCACTAGCCCCTTATCTCTGACGGCGGGCGACGACCCCGCCCTCCTCAAAAGACGCCTCCGAACTTCCGAGCAACGAGTGGCAGAGCTTGAGCGGCAGTTCAACAATGAGAAGGACCTCAAGACGCTTGCACAGAAGGTTGAAGAGAAACGTAAGACGGTCTCAGTGCTCGACACTCAGACGGAACTCATGATCCGCCAGTTAGAAGCGCTTGCGGGGTACGTAGAGAGGGCTAAAGAAGCTAAGAAGCCAGTCGACCCGCGCGACCTAGAGGAATCGGCCATCAAGGATTTTGTTCAGAAACTAGAGAAATTAAAGCAGTCTATGGTGGCGAGTCTCGAGCAGCTTCACGCCGAGCGGGATCAACTAATCGAGGAGAGGAATCAAGCGGTAGCTGATCGGGATCGTGCCCGCGCCGAGTTCGAACAACTGGTCTCTAAGAACGCACAATTGGCGGACTTGAACAACGACATCACCCATCAGATTCAAGAGAGGTTTAAAAACCATTCAGACGCTCGGATACAAGCCAACGGGCTTGGTATTTACAATCACAATAAGGGCGCTTCTAATCACTCCGTCAGTCACGATAATGCGAGCATCCAGACTGGAACCACGATTGTCACGCCGGAGCATGAAGAGCCGGTTCTCGAAGCCCGACCCACTGTGATCAGAATAGGCAAGAAGAACTTCACTAAATGGAAGAAGGGCTCCAAGGCCGTGGCCCAGAACATTGCTAAAGGTGTCGACCGAACGGTTGTCGCTTTCCAGCAGCCGGAGCGCCATCCCCAAGGTATGGCCGGTGAAAGCATAGGTCTCCCGTATAACATGACTGTCACGCCAGTCGAGTCGCCTGTTTCGCATGTTCCGCCTAACAATCTCAACCGCCAGCGGGCGGACGCCGGCCGCCAGGGNATTCTTTGGTTTTAAAAAGGCGGCAACTATACCGAAGCAGGGGGTGGCTACAAATGCGTCCACGCCCACTGCTGCTGAGCCCCCGCATGTTCTTTTCGGTTCCGAGCTAGCAGATCGAGCTGAATACGAACGTAGACAGATACCTTCCGTCGTAACACGATGTATCGAGGAGGTTGAACTGAGGGGAATGGAGATGGAAGGTATTTACCGCAAAACTGGCGGCAATTCGCAGGTCAAGAGCATTCAAGAGGGCTTCGACAAGAATGAGAACTATGACATCTCAGATCCGGATATGGATATCACAGCGGTCACCAGCGTGCTCAAGCAGTACTTCCGCAAACTTCCGACCCCGCTATTAACATATGATATCTATGATCGCGTGTTGGAGACGAATGGTGAGCATGATCAAATCAATCCCTGGGTTCTAAGACTTTGGCTTATCTAGTACTAACGACATACAATAATAGCACTTGCCAGTGACTCGGAAAAGTGCGACCATCTCCAGAATGTGTTCAACCAACTGCCAAGGCAGCACAAGGATTGCCTCGAATTTCTCATGTTTCATCTTTCTCGTGTAGCATCGAGAGAAAGTGAGAATCTGGTAGGTTACTGACATCCCTCCATTATCTAAACTCGACTAATCCAATTAGATGACTCCAAGAAACTTGGCCGTAGTCTTCGCGCCCACGATTATGAGAGACACGAGTATTGAACGAGAGATGACAGACACGCAGGCCAAGACTATCGCCGTCCAATTCATTATCGAGAACAGCCACAGCATATTCTCATAATATGAATCATATACTGGGTTAACATTCCCACCTTGCATTGTACATATATCAACAAAAAGGAAGGGTACCTGACTACGCGGCTTAGTCTAAATTCCCTCTGATTGGCGGGTTAACATTGCTTACCATTCATTATTGGGACCCGGGGATTCCTCCACGGTGTGGATCCCACTCGTTGACAAGCGGTCGTTCTAAGGTTCATGAATCCACATTAGCTTTCTATTCGTGGGAGGTGTCCCGGTCAGGGGTTTCTCTGTGTTTACATTGGGCAATTTGATGATATCCTTCAGAGCATGGCCGATATTTTCCTTTATTCTTCTCGGTCTCATTTTGGATCCTTAGTACTACAGCCCGGCGACAGTCGACATATCCTTGGCAACGAGGTGATGGTACTATATCACACTGTATCTATTTTTCGGTGCAGCCCATCGTCCAGACTGTATTCCTGTCGACCATTGGGTGCCTATTGGACAGCGAAACCATCAAGTCGCGGCCAGGAAAAAGAAAATGACCCTGGTGGTAGATAGATAAGCAAATGACAGCAACCGCACGAACCAAGACTCGGTGTAGCCCTTCTACTTGTGAAGTGTCAAATGTGCGCGTGTATGGAGTACATGGAGGTTTCATGACATGAACCGACTCCATGCTAAACCTCTTGACGCGGATTCGCCGTCTCGTCATCCCCTTGACAGGTAGGGTTAGTTCTCTGTCGACCCCGACCCTTTGCCGACCCATATCCCCAAACAACGCGTCGGCTGCCAACCTAGGGCCGGGAACCGGACGATCCGGTTCTCGCCGCCACCGGCGATTGTAGAATCGGCGTCGAGAAAGACGGTAACTAATATAGCGCAAATTTAATCTGGTGGTCCATCCCCCAAGCACCGTGAATATTATCCGCAATATTAGGATATGTGGTATTAAATTCAGTCAGCATATTCATAAACTATAGTAGCGAGTGCATAATGACCTCATGCTAATCGACGTGGACGCCAGCGACGCCAGCGGTTAGTACGTCGTAACATTTGGAGCAGCAGGCTTAGCTCGTAGCCATGTTTGCAACTATGAGGGCTTTGTCTAGAAACCTGTCTTTCTGCTTTCTAGGGGACCCTACAGGTCTATACCGCCGTTTCGAGTGCTCGGGAACAAGGGCTCATTCCTGCAACACATGACGTCGGGCATATCGAACTCACGACTTGGGGGTCTAACAGGGAGCGAAGACGGCTCTCCGTACGTGGTGCATGGTTTTCTAACCGGCTAATCAAACGACGGCCTATAATGTGTTGATATCGCCCTACCTGTGCACTCTATATTATATGATGGTGAGATTAGGGAAATAACTCACACTTCGGCCCTACGTTACCTCTGCCACTATTTAGAAGCAAGCGTCGAGCTTCGACGTCACTACTCAGAAACAGTATGCTAGACCGACCGCGATAGAAGTTAGATATGCGTAATAGGGTGGGTGAGTGTGTGCGAGATTAAAGTGAGCAGCCATGTAGGCCGGCGAGTTTTAAGGGCCCAAGGGTCACCAGGTTGACTAAGGGACTGTTTCTCCTGTTCCGTGTCCCATTATACCGTAGGAAGGATTCACGAGTGCCTAGGCAGGACAGTTATTACCATCCTATGTGGCACTCGCATAGAATTCTAGTTGATCATCATACTACGAACCTCCATAGCCCAACTAGAAGAATATGCTGTGAGAGTTCGTTGCCAACTCCTATTTTGGGCAGTATGATACGTGGCCGATGAACAATACCGAGATCTTTCGCGGCTTATACGTGTAGTCAGGTTCAATCGATCTGGCGTACCCGTGTTGTCTCTATGTAGTACAAAGTTAGCTTTACCGAATAATTAGTTTGTAGCGCGGCGCAAAGAACCGTCGTGTTATGTATGGATGGAGTAGGTATGACAAACTGGATTATACGTTGATAGGGTGTGGCCTTGCACATTTCTATCGTAAATAAGTGGCCCAGCATGTTAAGGAAATCTAGATGGGCGATGTCAGTTCTTGACTATTATCACCTAGATCATCTACTGTCGGACGAAGAAGAAACATAACTTGGGCGTTATTGCTGACCTCGTAGCTTCGAGGGCATTGAAACCTTTGGTTATGGGGGGGCACCTTGTCTATGTACTTGGGTCAAGATGTGTGCGTTAGTCTCGGCAGTGTATGCAGTTTTGAAATTGCCGATTTCCGTGAACAGCTGGCTGATTTGCTACCCATTCTATTGGAGATTGCATCTGACTAATGAAATGTCCGTATGGTCCGATCCCCTGACAAGTCGAATATATGTAGGTAGGGCTGAGTGAGTGAAGAGGATGGATTGAGTTTAACGCATCCTCACCTATAACATGACAACACACCCTTAAGTCCCCTTGTCGGTGGCTCACCTCTCCACTGTTATTAAGATGAGGCACCTTCAAACCAACACGAAGGCCATTTAGGCTCATTGATACATATGTAGTCAAGTAAGAATTGGGCGGCTATGTGAAGGAAATGCTTGTTTGCCAAGACGACGGATGCGAAGTTGGGAGCTATGTATATATCTATGTATGTACATACCTAGTCTAGTGTAGGACTTTATAACGTGTAATTGTTGGCGACCACCGACCCATCCAGGGGTTCAGCCGTTATTAGGTAGGTACTCGACACATCACCATATACGTATCTACATACCTATCCACAAAAGTTAAGAGGCCTAGGTAGTTGGGACGGAACAGAAGTATGGCGTCCTATGGAAGTGTGCGCTTGAGGATACGGCGCCAGCTCGTTGCGGTGATACTCTCTCTCTCTCTCTCTATCTGTGGGTCGAAGGTTCTGAAATCTGTAGTCCATCTATGAGTTTGGCTATAGCCTATTGGTGACCCCGACGAGGCGATAATTCAGCTGGGCAGGCTGCGCGACGCCGGGGCAAGCAGCTATGCGTACAGCTACGGCCCATGTTGCAATGCATCTGGATACAGGAGACTTGGGGGCAAGCCAGGTAGGTATACTTACCTACAGTAGGTACGCAGTCTAGAAATAAGTTTCTAGATCCACCAACGGTGCCGCGCCGGTGCCGTAACCAGCACCGCGATACGCAGATATTCCCTCTTGCACGTACGTCGGCATGTGTCGACAATGGTTCTCGCCCCTATTGTATTGGTGGCAGACAGCACGGATTGTGTGACGGATAGTAAATGAATAAATGAATGAATGAATGCAATTGAAGGGAGCTTATGTCTTAGAGTAGGTATGAGACCAATTGTGTGCCGACTTCTGGCGGGACGGCGGTCGTTATCACACATTTCGGGCTTTTCAGTTGAGCAGTCTGCTTTCATGTCTAATTATTGACTCCCATCGAGATTAGGTGGCTCGTCGTGCCAGGCCGCCGGGGCCGGCTGCCTTCTCGAGCAGTATTGTAAGGAGAATGATGGATTCTGATGCGTTACTTATCACTCGTCCGTTTGGATGAAACCCGAGAGCCTGAAAGCTATCCTAAGGAACTGTATAGACATAGACAGCAGCAGGCTGTATACTTGTATGACATCAGTTCTTTGTCCGTCCACAGCATCGGTTCGGAGTCCTTCCGTTGTACGTGTCCGTTATTGTTCGTTGCACCATGACGCCGCATTCCTGCAGCAAGGGGGAAGGGGGAATTGTTCCATTGAGGAGGATGTGCTTGCAGCGAAGGCTGCCAATAACGGCACGTGTGGCACATCGTTTCTGCATGGCACTTCGGTATCGTAGGCCAGCGATTGGGTATTGGTGTCGCGCGCATTGCGCATTGCATGTTGCGTGGCTCCCCAGCGGTGTTCCGTCCGTCGTAGGTATGATAGCAGTGCTACATGCTTTGTACAGCATATGCATTGGAGGTATGTAGGTAGTAGGTAGATAGTATCCAGGTCACGGATGAAGCAGCCAACCAGTTGACTCTGCTACCGTGTTATACACGCCTTTTCTCTATGCTGTACACCCTATACCCTCCCTACATATTACCGGTGAAATCCTTCGAAGTAACGGTATGGCTGCCATGTATACTACTATATATGTATGTATGCACGTATGTATATGCGAGCCATCGGCGAACTCGCATAAACCCGACCTCCACCTCCTCCACTTCTTCCATCTCCTCCCCCAAGACAAGGCTCGAAACAAGATGAGCAATGCTGCAAGTTTGGAGACAGCAACGAAGGAACGAAGGAAGCGAAGATTCTTACGAAACCTGGGCACCGCGACTCTTGAAACATTGACGGCTCAGGTATGATGAGGATCAGCGCGCTTATTCGGCAAATGCGAGATACGTGTGACAAATCTAGTCAAGCCTTGTGGGGCAGTAAGCCAGGAACAGAGCACAAAACTGCGCTAGGAGGATAGACAGACGAGACAGGGTCGAGGAGAGTCTTGCCGCTCGGCGCCTGCTGTGGTCAGATCTGATCAGATTCCCACCTAATACCTCATACCTAATACCTAAGGTACTACCCAATTCAAATACTGCCTGAGGAACCGGTTCGGGCCAATTAATAGCAATCAATGTGGCTCAGTCGCAGTGGTAGGGTGCCAGGGAAGATGATCATCTATCTACCTACGTTAGGTAGTATCTATGTATGCGAGCAGGTAGTGTACAGCATACATGTACCTAAGTACATTAAGTAGTGTAGAAGGATTCCAGCACCAGTGAGTAGTGGGTAGTGGGTAGTGGGTAGTCTAGCTAGAGCCTACCTAGAGCCTACCTCAGAGTCTAGAGGTACCTAGAGTCTAGACTATGGAGCGGACAACTCGCGGCACTGATTGACAATGACAACTCATTTGATGGGTTACCGCTCCCTCCTCCTCCTCCCCCATGCTAGTTCCTACATAGCTACGTACCTAGCATTATCCACCTACCTAGTGTATTGTGTAAAGCGACCTCCTGCCCGAAAGATTCAGCTGCGTTATGTACTAAGTAATTATGTTGCGTTGTGTTGTGCCGTACGGACGAGTCGCGGGAGAAAACGAGGCAGAAGACTCGATCATTCCGCGTATGGGCTACTCAAGTCACACACGCATGCATACATACATACATACTACATACATAGGCATCTACCAATATACCTAGGGTCTGCCTAGGTAGTGTAGAGACAATATGCGAGAGTCAATGTGACAGTAATGGGTCACGACGACAAGGGGGAGACTGACGAGATGGGAAGTGCTGACGGGGGGAGGGGGCCGACGATGCAGTAGTGTAGGACTTGCCTGCTCCTACTCGGGTAACTTGAATAATTATGTATGTGTGTACGTGTAGACTCTAGCCTATGCGTGTGTGCGTGCGTGCGTGCGTGCGTGAGTGAGTGAATGAGAGGTAGTGTTATACTGTTGGGGGCCAACTAAAGTGAACGAACCGTGGGATTCGCGAGGGCTGGGCTCGCTGCGCAGCGCTTTCTCTCTACGGAGCTCGGCCAAGACTTCTCTTCACTTCTTCGTGGCCGCCGCCTGATGCTCGCTCGCTCGCTCGCTCCCACATACGACCTATTTCATGTGTACCTCTTGTGCTCTACGCTGAACTGGAGAGATGTTATTCTGTACATGTATTTGAACACCACCCAGATAGCTCTCTCTCCCTGACAACTCAACATCCNTATNCTTATACATACGTACAGTAGTAGTGTTAGTGCCACCAATTCGAGCTTATTCGAGTCCACTTCTTGTCTTACACTCTTGTCTCACAGCCTCTACGAGCGAGCGAGCTGCCGTTGACTAAGCCAGCCAGCCAGCCCGTCCCGTCTATTGACATAGTATTGGTATTGCCGTATTACCTACCTGCCTACGTACATACCTACCTATTGAATGCTCCATTCCATTCTTGGCCCCGAGTTTTCTTCCAATCTTCACCCCCTTCGTCCTCTCACCCTCTCACCCTCTCGGCCTCTCATAATGTTTGAGACGCGGCTGTGGTGAAAGCGTGCGTTTTGCCCATTCCTTGCCTCCTTCCCCCCAAATGAAGGGCCGATGCTCCCCCTTCGTGCTTCTCGCGGTATGGGGAGCGCTGGGGAGACTGGGACTTGCGAC
>JAPUUL010000254.1:0-22571 GCA_029590625.1 Lasiodiplodia mahajangana | reverse complement strand
GGGGGATATGCGAGGCGGTGCGGCGCCCGGGAAGAAGGCGAAGTTTGGCGATACGGTTGCGGATGGTGGGAAGCACGTTCATGAATGGGGGCGCGTGATCGAGAATGAGGAAGGTCTTACGGTTAAGACGTGTACGACGTGTGGGATGGAGGTCGAAGAGCTGGAGTTTTGANTACCCCCCCCCCNTTTTTTTTTAAGAATCTTATAGGAGAATTCGGTTAGATGACGGGACATATATCCTCATTGCCGCTCTTAGATATTTCCCTATGACTCCCTGATCGCTATCTAGGTGGAGTGCTGACTGACAATATGATGATTGCTCTGTTGATATTGTTGTTTCTTGGTCAGTCGATCTTTGTCGACATCTTCTCCGGGTTCAAAAGAACCTAGTTCTATCAAATATTAAAGATCAGTTTGCCGTTAAAAGTGAACACACGACAGACCTCAGAACAGGCAGTCTCGCAGGAGACAATACGTAGCAAACAAGGGGTATCTTAATCATCAAATCTATGCCGACTATGGTGGTCATATTTACCATTCCATCTATGATCCTACATTGCTGTAAACCGACTCTCTAAGTCTAGTTTCATTAGCACCAATACTGGCCCCAGACCGCGTACTCTTCCTTCGTCCCACTGAACTTGAATTCGATAGGCAAGACGTCCTGGAACCCCTCCTTAACCGTCGGTTCGCGCGAGCGGGCGAAGTACGTATTAAACGCGAGGGGAGGCAGGGCGGAGCGGGCTTCGGGATTTAACTATGAGGAATTAAAGGTTTAGATTAGTTTCGTGCTACCGCCAAGAGGGCGAGGCATCAAAAGTATTTCGATCATAGTAGGAAAGTAATAGAAAACACAAATACAAGGCCGACTTACGGATTTGTTCATTGCGCGCACAGCATCGTTGTGTTCGCAGAGTCCCCTCGGAATCTTGAACCAGACACAACGGATAGGCACGTCGTGTTTCCGCGCAAGGTCAATCCAATCTTTCCTACCATCGGCATCGGGGTTCGTATTATCTATTCGGCGTCAGACACATCCACATATCGCCAAAGTCTAGGGAATAATAGACTAGAATCACCCACCTACGACAATAGAGGATCCATCGTCCAGCAACTCCGCCGCCGCCTTGAAGCACTTCGCCCGGCTCTTCAACGTGTCTTGATTCACGCGCTCGTAGCCGAGGGGCTTAAGATGTGTCCAGAAGAACGTGCTTTTTCCGGCTCCGGGTGGGCCACAGAATAGGACAATATCCTGCTTATTCGTCTTCTCGAATAAGACATTTTCCTCCCCATCCTCGCCATCACGGGTCCCATGGGGGTACGGATACGTCGCAAGATCAAACTCGCGAGCGAAGTCGCGTGGAGGCTCATCTAAAAAGAACTCCTCGGGAGTTTTATACGTCACGCCTACATTATGAGCGAAGTTGCGGTCCGAGCAGCTGAAATCCTTCGCCACAGCCTTGCCTTCTGCTAGCCGTCCGCCCGCATCCCCAACGAAGATGCTGTTCTCTAAATCGATTTCATCCTCGGCTATTCCGTGATCCTCACACAGCGCTTTCCACATACCTGTGCGTGGCTTGCGGTACTCGTCGCGTGCCGTAGCGGCGTAGATGGTGGTAGGCAGGTTGAGTTGTGTCAAGACAGCCGCGCACTTCTGCTTGAATTTGGACACTTTTTCCTTGCCGGCGTTTTTAGGCCCTTTTGCGCTTGGGTCCGGGTGCAGAGTGAGGCCTGCTTGATTGCTGATGATAATGACGCGGTACCTACGCACGCGTTCCCATTAGCACAATAGTTCAGCCTTCCGCGATTCCCGTCACCATCTCTTATCCACGCAACCCTCCTCTCATAACCAAGGGAAAGACAAAACTCACCCTTCCTCTGCATACATCTTCCTCAGCCTTGTCGGCACCGCCGCATCCCACCACTTCCAATCCGCAGGATCGCTCGCGAACTTCTTGCCCGACGCGGAGACAATGAGTGTAGAATCGAAATCGAACGCCGCGATCTCCCCCACGACCTCTATAATCAGCCATAGTCTTATGCGCTGACTTGACTCTTGGTATGAGGGGAAGTGAGAAAGAAAGAGCTCTAAATATGACTGTACGAATGTGGCAACGAAAGAGAACGACCGGTAGATCCGGTACTGTCTGGGTGGTTGTATGGGTTTAGATGTTAGACGTGAGACAGCAGGAGGTGTCCTGAAAGGGCCTGAACAAAATGTGTGTCAACAATAGGACCCAGTACCTGAACTGCCTGCTGGAAGAGTCCAGAAGCTATCCCAACATAGCGTGCAATGTGATAGTGACGTATGGTGGCGCCTGAGATATGATAGTAGGAAAGGAGGGAGGGAGGGACGTGACAGATATATTGAGTAGTACTGACTCAGAATTGTAGATCGCCGACGAGCACCTCCGTTTGCTGGCCGCGTTTGGTGGTTGCGTTTGCCAATTAATATCGGAATGAGTGGTATGCACGGAGTTTGCGAATAGCTGCTGCGTAACCCTCACGAGATGAGGTTGGGATGCTGTTAGCAGCAGTGAGATGATGTTATACTTATCTAGACAGGTCTCGACCTCAAGCCTGAAGGGGTTAGGCCGCCCGCTTAGAGCTAAAACGCCTCAGACTAGGATGGTGTGGGGAGCTGCTAATAAGCCCTCGTGTGGGAGGCCGTCTGGATCAAGAAGACCTGTGTAGAGAGTGTAGAGACAAGAAGAGTGAATAGTTTGGTGACCAGACAGTGTTCTGGCTTGGGCAGAAATCAATGGCAGGCTTGCCAGCTAACAGACCAATCGTAGCTTTACCGACTGGGGAGAGGCAAATACGTTGTAGGTCTGTTCCAAAGAGAAACGATTCTGTGGGAGGATGGGAGATATGAGACTAGCAGTCGGGGGTCCTCAGGTCTTTAGAATAAGACAAGGTGGGAGAGGGAGAGGGAGACTCGGGATATAAATCATTGATGCCTACGGAGCTTTCACAAAACCGCGTTGCTATGGTAGGTACTAATCTACCATGTGTATCTGTATAATCATACGAATAAACACTTCGGTTCTAGTTATGAAATACTGTACCACTATCTACCAATAAAGGTATATGAAATACGTAGTGACTCAATCGGGGCGGGCATATAGCGTGATGGTCAATAGGAAAAGAAATACAATCCTGGTCTGCTAGCCAATGTGTTTTCAATCAGAGAAAATCTTCTTGAGAACCCCGGTATATATGTATCCTACCTGGTAGGTGGATTTGCTTTTTATTTTGAAAAAAATATAACGTGTGCTCCTGGTCCTTGTTAAAGCAGCACAGCAAAAAATTCGCTAGTCGCTAGCCCAATCAATTATGCCTTAACTGATATCTAGGCTTTTATATAGACTCAGTACACTACCAACCGAGAATATGTCAGAAACCTATCTAATCAGAATTAAAGTCCTCCTAACCCTAAAAGGCAATTCTTCAGCGGTCCAAAAGATCCCATCTATCTGGAAATATTCCCCAACAATAAACAAACGCATCGTCACACCGCTTTGCTCTGGTCTCTCAGGTCAGACCAGCGGCGCAGACCAGAGCCCTAGCACCAGGTAGATGGCTGCAGCCTGGCTGCTCGGAAACCGAAGGAACACAGGCCGATCTCAACGCGGCCATGCGAAATACGAAGACGGCGAGCGTACGATACCAGGGAATTCCCAATTAGGCGCTCACACATCCCATCAAGCACCACGAGTATGAGTTATGTCAAAATCCGGCACGCTGCCTATCAGCATGGAGATGCTGCAGCCACGCGCGGCTACCAGGGGATCTGCAGACCACGGCTTGGCTAGAGTTGGTTGGCTGGATGCAACACCCACACTCGCAAGATGCTGATGCTGACATTAACATGCCTCACACCTACTATACAATAGGCACAACGTATGCACAGCTTTTGTTGAGATGTGAGTCACCACTGAACCCTTGCTGGCTGACTGTCAGGTGTTGTGCAGGTTCAGATTAGCCGAGACCTGTAGGACATACGCAACACTACCAAACCCAGACGTCCTTTCAGCGCTCAACGTACGACACTTTTGCCCGAGATTCTGGAGAATCTAATCTTGTAGTCTAGGATATGTATAGGTAAAACGAGAGCTGAACTGAATTGGGCATCTTCGAAGGTTGTTGCAACACTTTGGTAGACTGCGATCGTGTATGAGAGGCAGATTTCTGCGGGCAACGCTGAGGAATTTCCATGATAGCGGTGTAGGTGCTGTTGGTTAGATGATTGATACCTGTCCAAGGTACCCCGTTGCGTGGTGGTGAGTGGCGCATTAATATAAATGGGCCGTTTGCGCTTGGCTATAAATGAATCGATGTTATCGACGCCTACGGTACCGATGTGAATGCCAGTTGTCCTTACTCGACCAGCAACTAGCCAGCACGTGGCGGTGATATTTGAGACGGGGGTCTGAGATTACACCTCCCAAATGTCCCCAGCCGATTTTTGGCTAGAGGCGAGGTAGGCAAACAAGGGAAGAAGCGGGAAATGCCGCTCTTTTGATTGTTGTTGCATTTTGCTTCGTATGGTTCCGGTCAGCAGAAGTTCCCAACATGCGCATATGTAGACTTGATGTTGTATAAGACATGGGACGAGTGGCTACGATCTAGAGCCGCCATGACGTAAAAGACAGTCCTTGTCAAGCATAGGGTGTTTCTAATATTCCTGGGCAGGATGCGGCGGGCATCGCGGGGCATGGCTGACTATCTACAGGAGGCTATAGTAGGAGTAGGCCGAGATAAAACTAGGCTCACCTATACTTACACACACTTGCCTGCTAGGATTGTCTGTAAGTATGGACACGAGAGAAAGGATATGTTAGGCATGTACTTGTAGAATATAAAAATAGGTACGTACTTACTATCTACCTCTTTGTACCTACCTTTATGTAGGTACAGCGTCACGCACTTGTGGGGGCATCCCTCAACCCCCAACTCGCGTACTACCCCGCTCCCCACCAAAAACAAAAAAAAAAAAAGATCGCAAAAAGATCGTTGCAATCCCAGTGAACTGGGAGGCATCGGGAATTGAGCCCGATGCGGGGGTCGAACCCGCAACCTTGAGATTAAGAGTCTCACGCTCTACCGATTGAGCTAACCGGGCAGCTTGCAGTTGTCAAGGTTCGAACCTCGACAGCCGCTGCTGCTTGCTTGTTGGGGAGTGACGGTGCCAATCGACTAGATATAGTCCGTGTCGGGAAGGGCTGATGTCAGTGAATTCTGGTTGTATTCAGCCAACTTGCTGGATTACCGACGGTAGATAGGTAGGTGGGTGCCTGGATGGGTAGGTAGGTATATGGGCAAGATGTAAGGAACTTTTCATATTACTTCATAAAGGTTTCTGTGCTTGCACAGCTGGGATCTCGTGTCCAGCAGTAGCAACGTCTAAAATATCCTTCTCCAAACCCCCAACTAGAAGAACTTGAATACCAGCGTCTTCCAGCTTCCTCCGGCTCGAGTTCCCACTAACGAAAGTGTCGGGCTCTTGAACGCCGACATAGACGGTCTTGATACGCTTTCCAATCTCTAGGATCCTATCAACACAAGGCGTGTTGCCGCTGAGCCGCTGTGAACACGGTTCCACCGTCGTATATAGGGCGACGGTGTCTGGCAGAGCCTCGCCTAAATCTGCCCCAGTTACTTGATATTTTTCAGCGAGCTTCTGTATACAGCATTGCTCGGCGTGGGTATTTCCTGGGAGCTCCAGCGTATACCCTGTCGCAAGAATCTCGTTTGATACTGCATCTACCATGACAGCACCGACACGATAGTTGGTGGGTTTGGGGGGTGATTTTGTAGCAAGGGAGAGCGCTAATCTCATATAACCCTCATGATCGTCTGCTACAATTTCTAGTGGGGGCTCTGACATGTTTGAGGGAATTATATTGAGCTGCGAGGCGGGTCGATACTGAGGTTTATTATAAGATAAAGATAGGGAGGTTTGTATGTAGCGGTCGGTGTGTAGTTGGTTTTCGGTTGGTCTTGTGACCGACGTCTTCAGGGCTCCTTCCACGATGAGTGCCCTTTCCATGCACGCACACAGCTATCAATGCTGCACGAACTACCTACCCCGCGGCAACGCAACTGCCCCGCGATGCGAGGACCCTTGCACCGATCACACTAGACAGGTAGGTACAGCATACAGAGTGCACTAATTGCGCAAAGCCCACTACCTATTCCAGATTAAACGCGTCCTGTCCCGCCCATCCCATGCGCGTTCCTACATACGTGACGCTTATCCCCCTAGGCGTTAAGTACCTACCTACTTACTTGGTTGAGTACCTATTATCATTCCTATCTACGAAGAAAACACCACCTCTCCCACCCCTTACCGCCTTCAATTTCCTTAATCCATTCGTTCAATTATCATGGATGCATCGGACGACCTCCTCGATGGCGAGCCGCCCGCCATCGACCCGTATGAGGTGCTCGGACTTGAACGCACCGCCACAGCAGACCAAGTCAAGTCAGCTTATCGAAAGCTCGCATTGAAGAACCATCCAGGTAAGAGCCCTATCTCCTGTTCGGCGATGCATTATGGTATTCCCATCTCATCTAATCACAATGATTGGTAGACAAGGTATCCGAAGATCAAAAACAGAAAGCGCACGAGACGTTCCAATCTATCGCTTTCGCGTACGCTGTACTTTCAGACCCTACTCGACGTAAGCGCTACGACGAGACCGGCTCTACTTCAGAATCCGTTGTGGATTCGGATGGCTTCAGCTGGTCGGATTTCTACCGCGAACAATTCCGCGACGCAATATCGAATGATGCGATTGAGAAGTTTGCGGCGCAGTACAAAGGCTCCGATGAGGAACGAGATGATATCCTAGTCGCTTACGAGGAACACGAGGGCAATATGGATGCAATCTACGAAACGGTCATGCTTAGCGACGTGCTCCAAGACGATGAACGTTTCCGCAAGGTAATCGACGATGCCATCGCCAGTAAAGACGTTCCCGCATTCAAGGCCTACACAAAAGAGAGCAAGAAATCCCGACAAGCACGCATCAAGGCAGCCAAAAGTGAAGCTACAGAGGCCGAAGAATACGCAAAGGAAATGGGAATCCACGACAAGCTTTTCAGCAACAAGAAGGGCAAGAAGAAGGAATCATCTGAGGATGCGCTGGCCGCGCTCATCCGACGTAACCAGCAGGGACGTGAGAGTTTCCTCGATAACCTGGCCGCGAAATACAGCGCTACACCTACGACCGGGAAGAGAGGAAAGAAGCGCCGCGTAGAGGAGAGTGAGCCTTCAGAGGAGGCATTCCAGGCCGCCGCTGCCAGGCTGAAAAAAGGGAAGAGGAAATAGATACAGAGGTGTACTGTTGTGTTTGTTTTTAGGGTTGAAACTTAATACGGCGTTCAGGCATGGGTAGGGAGTAGCAAGGTCATGGACATGTTAGGTGGCTTTCACATGGCATCAGGTACAGATGGCTGGCGTCAGGTATTGATTGTTTGCCCATTTAATGAGAGAATGAAAATTCGTATGATAGCTCAAGTATTTTTTTTTCTTCGTTTCGCGTGAATAGTCACGGTTGTATACCTATCAGCGTAAACAAGTAGCATTACCTACAGTGTGTACCTGTTATAGGTGATGCGGGGCCTTGTTGACCTACCTATTCTAAGCTCGTCGCGTCCCTTGCGACTTTCTACTCAAACCAATCTTGTCACATTCAACTATTTCCCCAAGACTTCGTTTCCTCGAGGTTCTGCTTCTTGCAGCATTATTGACTACAAAATGCAATGACAACTACTGAACAATTAGTCTACTACCCTCAATATTGTTTCCACTTGTCCCCAACCATCAATAAATGGTGTCCGTTGCGCGCAAGTGACATTACAGGCCTGGTGTGCCGACCAGGCTTTGAAGGTCAGTAAGAAACATATGGACTATTGCAACCCGCCAAGAGTTAGGAAAGCCCTGCCTAAGTCATTTATATACATACAGATGCCAACATATTCTTCTATCTGAACCACCCCATCCAATGGGTGCGCATCATGGGGGTTGTGGTTGCGATTGACAACTACTATGGCCGCCGAGTCTTTACTATCGATGACAGCACAGGACAGTGCATTGAATGTGCCCTAGAGACTCCCACTACCACCACTACGGCCGCTACTAGCATGGTACATCGTCCTGAAAGCAGCGAAACCAAAACAACCAACCCACAAGCCGTCACTAGAGCCCATACAACACGGCCAAAAACAACAGATGCCGTTTCTACGGTACCGTTTCCTGCAGACGTCGATGTAGGCACAGTTCTCGATATTAAGGGAACTGTGAAGCTCTTTCGAGGCCAAAAGCAAATCGGTATTCGGAAGGCAACTCGGGTCTTGTCTACAAACGAAGAAGTGCGTTTCTGGGACAAGATTCGGGACTTCCGCCACGATGTCCTTAGCCAACCATGGGTGTTAAAGGATAGAGAGGTGAGAATGTGGAAGCTGCAGCAGATTGAGGCTGTTGAGCCTGAAGCAAAAAAGAGGAGGAAGATACCTAGGGGATTGGCTGAAGGACTGGCTAAGGATCCTGGTAAGAGCACAAGAAATGACGCTGAAAGTACGCATGTGTCAAAGGGTCACTCAAGACTGAAAAATAGCCTTGGTGGTACTTCATCCAAAGTCACAAGAGCACAACGCACTTCTGGAACGGGTGATTTGAGGCCGAAGACTAGTGATGGGGATAAATATAGTGCCTTAGGATTGTGAGGAGCTTTGCTTCCAGGATCGTGGACTATGAAAAAATCTCTAAGTAACCAAGCACCATATCACAAAACAGAATTACAAAGAAGAACATCCCATTGTCTGATGCGCGCAGTACATCATTAATTGATAATAGGACTATTCCTAACTACACCTACAGCATTCAACATCTTGACTCCAAACGATGCCATACTTAAGACAAATACATGTATTCGTTGTATTAACAGTAAGCTCGATTTCGAAGCAAATAGAACTTCTAAGCCGAGTTGCCATATGAGACAATCCATTCAACTACCAAAGTATCTACCTACCTACGCTTGATACCCAAACCAATAATGCATGTAGGTATGCATCATATCCAGCAAGGTAAGGACATGCTACGGCAAAACTCCTTCCCAGCAGGAGGGATACCTTGCGTAGGCAGGCTTGGAAGTCTCACTCTTCCCAAAATATTTAGCAAAGCAAGTACATTACTATATAAACTAGAGCGTGTGCCCTCAAGCCTATCAAACTACCAAGTCGCTTCCTTGTAATTCTAGCCTAGCCTATGATCTAAGACTTTCTCTAGTTAGATTTCCTCTTCGTGGAGGTGCCGATTTATGCACAGCTTGTCTCCTATGTTGCTAGATTCCAAATCCCTACAGATTCGTGTCTTACCACAGACAGCATACCTCTTCATCATTATCTAGTTAACTTCCTACCTGTATTTCATTTTCCGTCCTTCCTTTATTCAGCTCCTATACTTTTCTCATTCCAGAGCCCAGATCTAGATTCACGCTCGTTGCCTACTATCCAGAAATCAGGTAGGAAAATTCACTTCGAATTCAAGACACCTCATTCCCGCAACCACGTCAAAGCCTCGTGGGTTTGGCGGCATGGCAACCAGATCATCACCCGGCGTACAACGCCCATTCCCCAGGATGCGTAAAGCTATATGATATTCTTGGAAATTATATACGAGTCTTTCTACATCCTCCTGTCCCTTTATTTGACTTCCACATTCATACTCTTACTCCCACCTCCGGCTTGTGTATCGCCAATCTCAACACCCTCATTTTTATATCCTCGTATTTTATCAGAAGCACCAGGCGCAGACAATAAATATATAGAATGGTCTAAACATTACTCAACGTGCCGCAGTTCATCGTATTACTGCGAGCCTACTGGCAATTATATGGAATAATCTTGCTCTTGATATATCCCCTCCCCGTCCCCTCCCCCCTTCCCCTAATCCCCTATTGTCAACATGTTGTTGTTTTGGGTGCTAACCGTTCTTCAGCCTATACCTGTGCGATCGATTCCACTCGAGCCCTTAATCGGCAAGCGGGCAGAAATACCTTATCCAAGTCAGGATTTGGCAAGAAATTGGTCTGTTTCAGCCGTCGCAGACTCCCATCGCGAAGGCTACCAACCCGTTGCTGTCATCACAGTTACGACATCTTCAGCAATTATACAGATACCACGCCCTACATCTGATCTCAAACCTAATACTGACGGATTTGTCGTGACGAGTCTAAACACCAACGGTAGACCGAGTGACGCTCCTCTCTTGACAAATTCAATTCCGAGTCCAACATCACTGCTTGTACCCGTCGAACCCACTCTCAAAATGTCAAGCGAACCGAGTAAGCCAACAAGCTCTGCTTCATCCAACATTTTCGGGGCCCCTATCGCAGCTACCAAGCCCTCGTCAGTGTTCCAAACGCGAAAAGACCATCCCGTCCCTCGAGTTGGGATAAAAGGCCCTGGGCCCTATGGCACCAACAAGTTCTACGCCAACTTCTTTCTTGGCAACCAAAACTCACCCGCATATGTTCATCCCTATTCCCTAGCATGGTCCAAGGGTAAGGGAGCTACGTCCAGTTGGGGGATGGCAATTTCACACACAGAGGCAAATCAGAGGGTCTATGGAGACGTGCAGCCTGCAACGGGAGCCGCGAAGTACTTTCTGAATCCTATTGGGATACAGTCTTTGTGTCTGTCTGCCTTGGAGCTAGGGTCCAACACTTCACTCACAACTGACACCCTAAATTCCCATTCGGCCAATGTGAACCTACATGTTGACTCGAAAGCCAAGCCGTTGGTTACTTTTCCACTGGTGCAAGGCATGGGGTTTGTGACGGCTGTGTATAACGGTGGCACACCCGTTATTGAGACCGGCATTTACTTCAAAACTGTCACAAGATCGTCCAAAGGTCCTCATCCAGGTATCACCAAGTACACCATCTATCTTGAGGACGGCAAAGTCTGGCACGTATACGGATATTCCGCGAAAGGTGACCCGTTCGACTTAACAGTAACCAACAACCGCTTGGCGAAAGCCGGTAAACCCTTTAATGGAATTGTTCAAATTGCGAAGGATCCCGGAAGTGCTGAGTCTATCATAGATGCGGCATCTGGGGCCTATCCGGTAGGGATGGTTTTATCTGGTACCTCGTCGGGATCAAAGGGAACGTATACTTTCGAGTTCCAAAAAGCCGGCCTCCCTAATGTTAAGTTGTTGATGTACGCCTTGCCACATCACTATGAATCCTTTGATAGTGTCACCGCTAAAGCAACATCCACGGTGAAATTGCAAACTACCACGAAGGGCATGGCAAAAGCTGTGATTGCGGACTGCTGGACAATGACTGAACCGAACATGCCTGCTTCCATGGGCTTCGCGCCTTGGGATCCCGTCAAGGGCCCCAAGAACACACTCTCCGACTCCGCCATCAAGACTATTACACCCGTTGCATTGAAGGAGCTCTCGCAAAATGTGGACCAGCAGTCGAACCAAGACTCGATGTACTTCAGCGGAAAGGTATGGAATCCTTCTTCTATGAGATATGCTCACACCATACTAAAAGCAGTCTTGATTCTTAGGCTCTGGCTAAATTTGCCGCTATTTGTTTTACTGCGAATAACTTGCTCAAGAACCCGAAGCTGGCCCAGAGCGGACTGGCAAATCTAAAAGACGCCTTCAAGCGGTTTACTACTAACAAGCAACAGTTTCCTCTTTACTACGAATGTGAGTTTCTCGCTTGAGCCCTGTCCAAATGATCAAAGACTGACATCGTGAAGCTGCCTGGGGTGGCATTGTCTCTTCAGCCTCGTACCAGACCGGCAACGATGGAGCTGACTTTGGTAATACGTTTTACAACGATCACCATTTCCACTATGGCTACTTTATATACGCGGCGGCCGTCATAGGGTACCTTGACCCTTCCTGGCTAACAAAAGAGAACGTCGACTATATCAACACGATGGTTAGGGATATATCCAACCCCTCCGCATCCGATAAGTATTTCCCCGTATCGCGAAACTTCGACTGGTATCACGGCCATAGCTGGGCTCATGGATTATATGAGACTCTCGATGGAAAGGTACGTGGGGATATACCATCCGCGAGTGACGAATGACTGAAGTTGTGCAATAGGATCAAGAGTCGAGCTCTGAAGATGCCATGGCGGCATATGCGGTTAAGATGTGGGGGAGAACCATCAAAGATGCGAATATGGAAGCCCGGTAAGTCTTATTGCACCCCCAAGGCTCTCCCGTCACAATCGCTACGATTGCTGACTAATGAACAGCGGAAATCTCATGCTCTCTGTCATCGCCCGCTCGCTGAACCAATACTACCTCTACACGGCACAGAACAACGTGCAGCCCGAGAACTACATTGGCAACAAGGTAGCTGGGATTCTGTTCGAGAACAAGTGCGACCACACGACGTATTTTGGATCCAACATCGAGTACGTGCAAGGTATACACATGCTCCCGTTGCTGCCGAGCACAAAGTTCACGCGGCCGGTGGACTTCGTCAAACAAGAGTGGGCTACCTATTTCGACAAAGGGCGCGCGGATAAGGTCGAGGGAGGTTGGAAGGGCATACTATATGGGAATCTAGCTACCATCGAGCCGAAGGCGGCGTGGGAGTTCTTCACCAGCAACGAATTCGATCCCGCGTGGCTTGATGGAGGCGCTTCCCTTACCTGGTATCAGGCATATTCAGCCGGTAAGTCCCTACTATCAAGCGGTTGAAGGAGCGACTCGACTAATGCTATAGGAAGCTTTCATGTGATGGTGTCATGATCAGCAACGGGTGTTAGCATTCTTTCTGTATCTTTTATTTGCCTCACGATTGGTGACGACGATATATATCACGACTGGAAATAAACTCTCAAGAGACCTTGCGCTCTCTCTTTTGTGTTTCCTGGGTGGATGGCGCGAGTCTAGATTGCACGGATGCACAAGTCGAGGAAAGGATTCGAAACCGACATGATACCTATACTGCTGTTTTTCTTTGTTACCCCCCTAGACCTGTTAGAATAGAGCCTACGAAATACTTAATACCTATTGCCGACCTATTGAACCATCTCATTCTCGCGATACAATGCGAGCTTCTGATTTGTCGCCTGATGACGTTGTAGCTATCTCCTACATATGTTACATACGTAGATAAATTGACTCGTTCTGGAGATCCAGACCTGCTTGGCGGGCTTTATCGATAGAGTATACCCGCGTACTCGGTACACTCGGTAAACCTCGGTAGTAGATCCATATAGGGGGCGCTCTTCAATAGGTAGGCACCTACCCGGTAGTATGATGTAACGCCGCAATTGGGATCCGCGTAATTAAGTAGTTGGCGCCAAGCACTCGCTGTAAGTACCTAAGTACATAGCTGGAGGCCTCTTTTTTACACAGCCACTCTTGGTTAATCATGACTGGAGGGATGCGAGCTGTCTGATGTGATAGAGCAAAGTGCATTTGTGACGGACTATTTCTTTGCTTGCATTAGCATTTCTTTTGTAGTAGAGCATTGTAAGCCTAATTTCTAAGTACCTTAGGGTAAGTACTTTAGAACTTAACCTAATTGCGAGTTGCTGCTGGTACTTCAAGCAGTTGGCAGGGAAAAAGGGATAGGTAGGTATGTTGGGGGCGGTCCAAGCTCAAGCTTAGGTACCCCAGCAACAACAAAAACCGGCGAAGGTCTCTACCGCTTTGCCTAATCCAGGTGAGTTTCAGTGGGGTCAAACTTTCAGGAACCTGTCACCATGAAGTACCTACCATCGACTAAGGGAGCTGACACTACCCAGCTGCGCAGCCGGTGGAGACCTGCATGGCCCCGGCACCTGTTAGAACAGGTCTCTTCTCATCATCGACGACATCACTGCGCCTGTTTCAGACTGCTTCCTTACTGGAATGACTCGTTTGCATCTCCAATTGTCTAACAAATACCTCGGGCGTCGACTACATCAAATAAATTTGCTTCTTTCTCTTCACCTGGGCGACTGCTTCCGACGTTGAGCGAGCTTGGCAGAGAAAACGGCACTAGTAGAAGCCTGAAAGAACTGCAAAAGTCAATTAATTGCATACCAAGAACCGCCCAGGTTTCTTGCCAATACACCTCTCTACCTATCTGGGACACCCGGCGCGCGATCAGTAAGCTCGCCCTCCCGCACTTGTATGTATTATCGAACTTGCACTTTGGCTTGAAGCTAGACTGGTGCCCGATTTCCCCCCTTCACAGCCTCCGGAGCCTGCTGGCTCCCATACATACATACATAAATGTGTACCTAAACAAACAAACAAATAATTGAAATTCCCGTGTTGTGCGTACTGTATAACACGGCACAATTTCACTTTCGGCTGACGTACGTACTAGCAGCCCGCAGCCCAAGACTCTTAAGCAAACCCCCAAGAGGAGTCCGTTCGTGAAACCCGTCACTTCAAACCTAAAAGGATTTTCGCCGGGGCGCAAGCACTTACTCTGCCTCTGGGAGTTGTCTAGGAGAAATGGCTAATGGTAAGTACCTAGGCGCAAATGAAATAAGCTTTATTCTTATTGCTGGCACATGTTCTCCATTCCTCTTTTCCACCCCAACCGCTGTCGCTCGCAACGCCCGCCTGTCCTGGTCCTAAGCTCTGCACCGGGCACCGCGATTCCTCTTCTCTCGCTCCTTACCTACGTGCGCTCTTTGTTCGCGAGCATCGGGTTTTCCCAGGTATCCTTTCAACTTGCTTACCTACCACCAATATCTCACCGAGCATGGTGCTGGCCGCCGCCACTGCCGCAACGCCGTGTCGCCGACTCTCATTAGCGCGTATGGTTTGCTAATCATGAGATGCTATGGATCATCAAACAGTTCTACCCAGTTTTCAGAACAAAATGCGTCAGGCTACCACTTGGCGCCCAAACGGCTCAACCCGAGAAAATGGAGGGACGCCGAACGAGAACACTCCTCTTATAAGAGAAAATGGCAGGGCGCCCACTCGGCATGATGGCGCGAAAGACCGCACTTCAATGTGGGAATTCTTCTTCAACTCTAGCTATACACCTGGCCGCGACAGTCCAAAACCATGGGTTAAATATCCTGCGCACGTATGGCACGTCACAAAGGCCACGCTGCTAAGCAGTACGTAGCTCCCTAAGCCCCGACTGGGACATAGCTACGATGTAATATACTGATTCCTCGCTACTAGGCCCCGTCAATATTCTCCTACTTGCCGTACCAGTGGGTATCGTTGCAGGGGAGGCCCATTGGGATCCCGTTGCTGTTTTCGTTATTAACTTTTTCGCTATTATTCCGCTAGCCGCTGTGCTTTCGTTTGCCACCGAACAAATATCCGCAAAATTAGGAGAAGCCCTAGGCGGCCTTCTCAATGCTACCTTTGGAAATGCAGTTGAATTGATCGTGCGTCGGCCCCCAAAGCTCCTTCTTGTATCTGCTAACGATGTGTGCACTACAGGTCAGTATTATCGCATTACGGGACCGCCAGATCGAGGTTGTGAAGTCCTCTATGATCGGCTCTATCCTCTCGAACCTTCTACTGGTTATGGGGATGTGTTTCTTTTTCGGAGGCATTGTGAACATGAGGGACGAAAATGACCAGGGGATGGAGCAGTCGTTTGCATCTATTACAGCTCAAACAACTGCCTCTCTCATGACTTTGTCAGCTGCATCTATAATTCTTCCTGGAGCTGTACGAAACCTTCGCATGCAAATTAATTTACTGATTGGCACTAACTTCTGTTAGCTATTCATGATCGTAGAGAAAGGGCATGACAACGAGGAAGACGGACGGAATATCGCGCTTTCGCTTTCACGTGGCACAGCCATTATTCTCCTCCTCATCTACGTTTTATATCTCTGGTTTCAGCTTCGGACGCATCACAATTTATTCGGCAACGAATCTGCTGGCATAGAAAATGGGCCAGCGCAGGCCGAAGACGCGGAAACAGAACAGGGCGTAGCTGGAACGAATGGGGAGCAGCATGGGGAATCCGAACATGAGGCGGCTATGAGTCCGTGGTCCGCTGCTGCTGTCCTCGTTGTGACTACGGTCCTTGTCTCTATTTGCGCCGACTACTTGGTTGAAAGCATCGATTCTCTTGTGGAGCGGGGCGGGATCAGTCGTAGCTTTATTGGTCTCATCCTCATTCCGATCGTAGGAAATGCCGCCGAACATGTCACTGCAGTTGTGGTCGCAATCAAGAACAAGATGGATCTGGTAAGCGCCGTCTTAGGCCAAACCTGGGAATCCCGTTACTAATTGGATAAATAGGCTATGGGTGTTGCCATAGGGTCAAGTATTCAAATAGCGTTGTTCGTGACACCATTTTTGGTAGTTCTGGGCTGGATCATGGATCGCGATATGGATCTGCACTTCGAGACTTGTAAGAAATCCTGCACGCGATTTGGTTATATTTAGCTGACACAACTCTAGTTGAAACGGTAGCTTTCGGCCTGTCTGTTCTGGTAGTCATCTACACCGTTCAGGATGGGAAGTCCAACTATCTTGAGGGGGCTATGGTATGACTCAACTCTGCACGCCCCTGATTTCCATTTGCTGACATAAAATAGTTGATGAGTCTCTATGTCATCATTGCGATTGCGTTTTTCGTAACACCTAGCCGGTACTTCGATGGCGAGAACGTAAACTTGGGAGACAGGGTTATGGGCGCTTTAGGCTTTTTGCGCTCTGCGTAATGTAATATTGCGCGCAAACCTCTCTGTTGGGGGCAACTGACGCGTATTAAAACTACAGTAGCGTGTCGCTTTCACGATCGCATTACCATCGGCAGCAGGGAAGACGAAGAAGGGAAAACCCGTCCTTTCACGTCGCTGCTTTCCGCCGATCATAAAATAATTTTTATATGTCCACAATTGTAAATTACTTGGTCGTGTTTGGTCCTGTATTCTCTTGTGTGTGGCGTACCTGGCGTAAGGGATCCTAGGTATATTCACATAGAATGGATATAGTAGCGGTTGCATTTGGAGAGGCCAAAAAAAAGAAAAAGAATGAAAGATGGAGTAAAAGTGGAACTGAGTGCGAGCTCAATATAGGTTATCTTGTGTTTTGTTCCTAGCACAGTCAAGATGGGATCTTATAACTCAGCAAAACTTTGGAACTATTAGATTGTGAAGACCCGAGACTAGATCGACAGTCTCCAAGGTGGGGGTAATATTGCGATGATGCCACAACTGAGCCGTCGCGGGGTTGCGATGATTGATTGCGTGGGGCTCTTCTTTATCTTGTATTCGCCCTCCCGATCTCTCCGAGTCCTGCTGCTTCCTCCCTGAAGCACTGAACTGCTCTATGTATACCCTACAAGCACTACGAAGAGCCCTACTCCAACCTCACCGACCGCGACCCTTTACCCAGTCTACATGTAAGCTCTATCCTCCTAGTTGCATTCGGCTCCCCAACCCTTCGGTATCGGAGCACGACTAGTCCGCCGATATTAATAAGTATATGCATTGTAGACATACGCCGAACCTTCGCAGCCATGGCGACAACAACCGATACGAAGAACTACAAGTTCAATCACTCGATGTAAGAGCAGCTGCTGCTTGCTATCTTGAAACACGAGCGACAAACAATCGACAATCGAGAAGCTAACGCGTGGGATGTGCGCAACGCAGGCTTCGAGTCAAGGACCCTAAAGAATCCGGTATGCGCCTCATAGAGACACAGGCGAGATAGGATACGCCTACTTTGATCGTCGCGTCTTTTTTTATTTTATTGACTTGGAAGAAAGGTACTAATGACGCGAAACCCAACAGTCAAGTTCTACGAGTTCCTCGGCCTAAGCCTCATCAAGAAACTATCGTTCCCCGAAGCGAAGTTCGACCTGTACTTCCTAGCCTACGATGGGCCATCCGCGACGTCCCACGGAAATAGCACATTCGACCGCGAGGGCGTCATCGAGTTGACGGTGCGTTTGGGTTTCTCGTCGCCTGTTTAAAACCATGCCCTTTTTTTTTGGACCGGGACTAAAAGAAGAAAAATGAACCAGCACAACTACGGCACGGAGACGGACGATAGCTACACCATCAACAACGGCAACAAGGAGCCGCACCGCGGGTTCGGCCACGTCTGTATATCGGTCGATCACATCCAAGCAGCGTGTCAACGGATCGAGGATGCGGGGTACAAATTCCAGAAGAAGCTCACCGACGGCCGCATGAAACATATCGCGTTCGCGCTTGACCCCGACGGATACTGGGTCGAGATCATCTCGCAGCGGCTAGGGTCGAAAGGTGCCGATGACCCTGAGGAAGCGGGTGCCGTCACTGATCCTAGCACCTACCGCATGGTATGTATCACTCCGAGAATCTACGAATATGCTATGCCATCACACTTTCTACATCTACGCCCGTGATCCAAAATTCGAATTTGCAGAGCGGTTTCTAACCTCTTCTATCCGCTCTCCGCGACTAGAACCATACCATGATCCGCGTCAAGGACGCCGAGAAGTCGCTTAAGTTCTACCAAGAGGTTCTTGGCATGACCCTGTTCCGCACCGCCGAGCAGGCCGCCGCGGGCTTCAACCTGTATTTCCTAGGCTACCCCGGGGCCGAGGGCGTGCCAGAGAACGGGTTTACGGCGTATAAGGAAGGGCTGCTAGAGCTGACGTGGAACTATGGCACCGAGAAGGATGAGAGCTTCTCGTATCACAATGGCAACGACCAGCCTCAGGGCTTTGGACATATCTGTAAGTCTCCCTTTCTCCCCTTCGTATGGAAGCGAAGGAGAATGATATGGTGTCCCAGAGCTAACGAACTGTCGCAGGCGTCTCTGTTGACAACATCGATGCCGCGTGCGCGCGGTTTGAGAGTATGAACACGAACTGGAAGAAGAGGTTGACGGACGGACGCATGAAGAACGTCGCGTTCCTGCTAGACCCTGATGGGTATTGGGTCGAGATTGTGCAGAATGAGCGGTTTGCTGGAAAGGAGAACTTCTAAGAGAGACAAGAGAGAAAAAAAGAAAAAGGAACCAAAATGACATTTAGCGAAAACAGAATGATTGGCTAGCTTGAGAAATGATCTCTGCGTAGGCGTGTAATTAAAATGCAAAATTCGTTACTCGGTCATGAGTGTGCTTGTGTTCCTCTCACCTTTCCGACGTCGCAATTTCGGGTCTATATAGGTGCATAGCACAAAGCCTATCTTGAGATGGTATACTACAACTTTTTGATCTATCTGCGTGTTCATTGGCCTTGGCGGTTGAGTCCTTCGTTGACGTAGTACCGCAATTGGATATGAGTGGGCGTTGAAGGCGAAAGTAGGGCTTTCAATAATTGTCACACGGACTTGGGTCTGCTACACAAGAAATCCAGCCTCACTATGAGAGGCTTTTCAGCTTGTGTTTTAAGATTGAGACATTTATAAGCAGGTCGGGAAGGTCACGAAAACGATAGCAGCTGAGCGAAATTAGACTGTAGGTAAGCCGTAGATCCTTGCCTAGGCTGTGATGAGGCGAATATTCTTCGGAACCCTTCATCTCATAGAATACTACGATGAATAAGTGCAGTCTTCTAGGCTCCAGGGCATAGCGAACCCTTGTTGCAATCGACATCGAGTGCACCGACATTGTTGTCGCGAGCTACGCTTATCACAGGTATAACTTTCTGCTTTCCTCAAGAACCCGAGTACTGCCTTTTGCTATGGAAAACGTCGTAATTGTAGACAGTACGCCAGTGGCTCAACATCACCACCCTTATCCTTACCCAACAGCCTGATTAACCCCGATCTACATACGCTCTATAGTATGAGCAGCTCACTCAAGGAGTCAAATCTAGGATGCCTGTATCGAGTGAGTGAAGGTTTCGATGAATATTGATGTTCTAGGATTGAGGTTTACCCATACCCCTATATCTTTATCTTATTCTCTTCTAGTAGATGTATAGTCGGTTGTGAGTTTCACAACACTTTACCAGTAGGCTTCATTACCCCGATCATAGATTTATGGCCGATGGCGCAGCGAGTTATCGGTACATATAGTTGAGGGTAAATAATTATTATAACAAGAGACACATAATTTTTTATTAAAAAAAATCAATGAGGATTGAAGAGGAGCAATGTTCTACGACAACTCTCCCTAAGCTGACTAGTTTTTAAATAAGGAGTTTTAAGGGTATTCTAGTAACAGATATACTTGCATATACTAATTAGTAAGAGTATGGTACTTCATTATAGTTACCATAGAGAGTATCATATGCTGTGCTAATATGGGTTTCCATGAATTATTATAGCAATGATGTCAAGACATGCTAATCATTCCTCTCAGGGGCTACGACGGTTTGCAACGTTGCTATGCAGTTAAGGGACATTGACTGGTAGCATTTCTGCAGACGGGAGAGGTGCCGCGGGAGATGATGGATCGCATTCAGCTACCTCTTCGATAGCCTAACTTAGACTGGGAACGGAGAAGCAGCAGCTCGCGGGGTAAAATTGGCGACAAACGGAGCGAGCTGCAACCATTCTGCATTAGTACCTAAAAATCATGGGGGTCTTCAAAGAGGGGTTCGCTGTATGAACATGCAAGTCGTAAGCCACATTCTATTATATCCGGCGCCTCACCTTGGGGAAGGACGAAGGCCCAATCACAACGCGTCTCTTTTATGTACGTCAACTGAAGGTTAGATGTTATTATGTACGGCCTCATGTCACCTGCGCACTTGCATGCGGTGCCGGCTTTTTTTTTTCGACTCTACTTGGGACGGAATGTGAGCTGGATATGGACAAGACCAACGTGGCTCTGCATTGCGCGGCGTGCCATGCTGCTAATCCAGTTATTTCCCGGACTCTTGCATGTTTAGAACACTTACATTCGCAGACTGGAACCTGTCTCGTGGGTTTGTCTCTGCAAGACGGTTGAAACCAGCGCCACCTATGTGAACCGGCAGAGTATGGGACGAGGAATGTGGAGTCAGGTGCTTTGACTTATGGGAGACATCAGTAAGTGGTGGAAAAAGGTAGGGAACAATTGCTATGAGGGCTTGTGAATCCACGCGGCTTAGTGAGGAGGGCATTGCCGTTGTGTATCTATCTCTACTTAAACTAGATAGGTACTAAGATACAGCTCAGATTGTCCCTTTCTCTTTGTCAACTCCTTACTAATCTTCACTACTCGATTCGAATTGTGCTCTCTCTCAACTGACGTCACTTGGAGATTTGCATCTGGCTATGCTTAGACACCTTGTCTGGGTATTTTAGATCTCGCTTCGTACCGAATTGCGCTCTTCTGCAATTTGCGAACTCTTTGCTTGCCTACCTGATTGCTATAACAGATCACATAATCGTACCATAGTAACCGTGCTACGCCAGAAAGAACACCATGACGGCTTCGACCTTTCATAAACCCCGTATCCTAGTGCCCGAGAAGGTATCTCCAGATGGGCTGGCCCTACTATCCGCAGAGTATGAAGTGGACTCCCGTCCAAAAGGCGTGTCTCCGCAAGAACTCCTTGCCCTGATCCCAGATGTCGACGCCCTCATCGTGCGCTCCGAGACTAAAGTGACGGCCGGGGTGCTTGGAGCCGGATCGCGGCTGCGGGTTGGTGAGCAGATCTCCAAACTGTTTTCTTGTTTTGGAAACCCCTGGAACGCGAAGGCTCCATTCCGGATGGCACACAATTTCTCAATCCTCTCGCTGTTTTTTAGAGTTTATCTAGACATTATATATCACGCTTAGAGGGGCTATAACTGACTTTGGGGGTGACAGTGGCGCGAGCGGGCGTAGGCGTAGACAATATCGATGTAGAGGCTGCGACGGGGGGCGGCATTATTGTCGTAAACTCGCCCGCAGGCAATATCGTTGCAGCAGCGGAACACACAGTCGCGCTCCTGTTGGCCACGGCGAGGAATGTCGGACGCGCGGATCGTACTACCAAGGAAGGCCGCTGGGATAGGGGTAAGCTGGTAGGTGTTGAGGTTGGCCGAAAAACTCTGGGGATTGTAGGCTTGGGGAAGGTCGGGATGAAGGTCGCGAGGAGTAAGTCCATATTTTCTTTGCCTCTCTTCTATTTACTTTCGGCAAGGCGTGAGAGGGGAATCGAGATGGGATAGGTTTGGGTGACACGCTTGAAGAAGCCTACGAAAGAAAATACCCAGGGCTTCATCGATTCACTCCTCTACTAACACTATCGCTTTAGTGTGTATTGGGCTTGGAATGAAGGTCATAGGCTTCGATCCCTACGCGAACCCTGATCTTGCGCGGCAGACAGGCGTTGAGCGTCTGGTGCCACGCTTGACAGACATGCTCCCAGAGATTGACTTCCTGACAATCCACACGCCGCTTCTAGCATCAACTCTCGACCTAATAGGAGCGGCTGAGTTTAAGCTGATGAAGCCGACCGCGCGTGTACTAAACGTTGCCCGCGGTGGCGTGTATAATGAGGCCGCGCTACTCGATGCTCTGAACGGCGGTACTATAGCAGGAGCTGGGCTAGACGTCTTCACTAAAGAGCCCCCGGATCCAAACACGCCAGCCTGGGAGCTGTTGCGGCACGAGAAAGTCGTGGCAACGCCACATCTCGGCGCTAGTACGGTGGAAGCACAAGAGAATGTTGC
>JAPUUL010000253.1:0-22604 GCA_029590625.1 Lasiodiplodia mahajangana | reverse complement strand
ATTGCCGTTCTACCCTTGAGGGAGAAGAGGGGCATAACAAGATCCGACTCGGGGAACGGAGTGTTGTCGTGAGGGAAATGACCCGTCTTCTGGTCCGCCATCCTGAGTATCAGTCGCGGGCGCGTGCTTTTAACCTATGTGATTGCAAATCTATAAAGAACGCGAGCGGGTGACGGCTGGATCGACCGTTGAGAGACGGAAGATACTGTAGAGTCCTCGGGAAAGTGGCGCACGGGAGCGCGAAGAGGGAGTGAAACAACGAACTGAACTTAACACTGTCTAATCGGCAGGCAGCGACGGGGTAATCCAGTATATTTATACCTACCTAGATCCATAAACTTTTCTCGTTTACAATTTGCCCAATTTTATCTAAATGCAAGCCATTTCCTCCAAGGTGGAGGGGATGTACGGGACAATATGGCTGGTTGCTGGACAATGATCCCCTGTAATGCAAGGCAAAGCGCAACGGACCGAAAGCATGACGTACGTGTGTGTGCAACAGGAATGTTAGGATCATCGGACGGAGATATCCCGGTAGCGGTATGCAAGACCTACCTATCTGGTAACCGCGCGTATGGCGCAAAGACTCGCCTCATATCCCCAGACAGATTCGAGGATAACCTCTTCTTAGCGGGGGCCCGAAGCCGCCGAGTGAAGGTGGAGGACGAACACGAGGGGTAGGTGGACCAAGGAGGGTCTATCTAATTCGTCTCGAGCTACTTTCTCTAATTTTTCTTCTATTNCTTTTTTTTTTTTTGAGAATTTAGTTTGGCCGTAACAGATGTGCCCATTTGTTTTATGGGATACATTTAAACTCTCCTCTCACATAAGTATTATAACCGTGAGAACGAAGATTAAGCTCTACATTGTAAACATAATCTCACTCACAAGAAGAACCACCAATGGACAAGTCACATTGAGTAAGGGGACAACTACATATTTCATACCTATCCTCATTTAGCATTGCTAGCCAATGACCTGCCTCAGAACTTGACTCTGGGAATAATTGGTGTTCCTCCATCGTGAAACGAAATCGTCGCGATTAACTAAATGAGCAGTGGTTAATTAGTCGACCAGCAGCCCATCCGAAGTGAATATATAGGCCTTGGCAAGACTTACTATAGCCGCCACACATTCTTCTTACGCCTATGAAGGCACTCCTACCATGCAACGCGCGGTGGTTATTAAAGACTTCGAGCGGCGGATTAGCATCAATAGCATAGGCGGCTTCGACATGCACACTTACTCAGGAGCGTGCCAGGTTCGAGCTGAAACCAGTACTCAAGCTCCTTCCGCCTTAAGATCTCGTACCATTTAAACGCCGCCTCATACCACTGCTTCGATGAGAATTTGCCCCCGACCGGAATGATGCCCCTGTCGTCATTATTCCACCTCACGCGATGCATCACGTTTCTCTCCCAATCATAGTCTAGCACTGGGTACAGTTTGTCAGGTGCTATGGCGATACCCTTATTGCCGCTTGCATGACAGGGAATACCGACGCTGGCCAATACATCGAACAGGTCTGGACGCTCGTTTTTCAGGATGTGAGCGGCATAGAAGCCGTCAGCGAGTAGAGACTTTCCTCCTCGGTCTGCTCCGGCGCCCGTATGCGACAGAAGGTGAAAAGCCTGCAGCCCAGCAGGCTCACTAAAGTAAGTGTTGTCCGTACTATACAGGTTCAAGAGTTAGCATCCGTCGCATAGAGTAAAAAATTGTAATGAGAACCCATGAATACACAGGATCAATAATCCGCATATCTGTCTACTAAGGGGACCGAATAGACTGCACACTATAAGACGTACTGTGCAGGTAAGGGTAGATTGGTATACGCAGTATCGGCAATGGCTCCGTTCGGTGTAAAGTCGTAAAAGCCGCCATAATGCGTCTCGCGTATGGGGCCGATCTTGCTGAGTAGATCTTTGGTTGGTTCGGCTGAGTCCGTTGGCACCTCGGTGACGAAAACGAATCCGTTCCTCATCTACATCAATAATGAGTAAAATAACTAGTAGTTTGGAGCAGGTTCGGGGCACTATGCATACAATCATGTCCGTCAAGCGTCCCATGGCGTCCGTCCCATTTTTAGCGAATTCGCCATATCTGATACTTGAGTTGGGGTTCCCTTTATATCCGAAATATTCGATTCTAGCAATTCATATTCAGTTGAAGGAAGCCTCTATAGGAGTGAGGGAGGGAGTCCTAACGGAACGTCTTCGGGCTCTGGTCTGTTTCCTTTAATGTAAGGCTCGAGGAATTCCCAGCTATAAGGGCTCACATGGGAGTCGTGTGACCCTAGGATGAATCAGAATAAGAACACCCATGCGTAGCAGACCTACAACTCACACTGAATCTCGACTCCGTATTCGTTCGTTGTTATTCGAGTCGGTTCGATATCTAGTGGTAACTTGAGAACCTAATATTAACGTCGATCGTACACAGAGATAGGGTCAGAAGTTCTTCACCTCGTAAGTATTGAAATTACGTTGTCTTGTATCTTGGTTAACGCAAGTACTGCATCGGCAGTTGTCCCTTACGAAGATGAGCATAAGCGATGCCGAGCACACTTTCTTATCAAGACATGGCGAACCTTAACCAAAAGAAGTCGCTATGAATGGTTAATATTTTACTCCATGTGTTGCTTAATTATGCTCGTTCTACTCTTAAACACTTACAGTGGGTTTCCCCATCGGCATGGCTTCTCGTTTGTAATTGCGAAGGTGAGAGCCTTAGCAGCTTCATCTCTCTTCGTAACTGGAGGTGCCCCATTTGTCGAAGTCCAGATACCAAGACGAGATGTCGGTTTCCCAGCTGAGTATTGCCTTAGGGTTCGGCTATACGGATGTGTTACACTTAGTATGGGAATAGGGAGCTTGTTTGTTGTTATCGACTCACTAAAGAGGGCCCGTAGGCATGCGGAATCGTGCTCGTAACACATTCATGTTGGGAAATCGGATCAGCTCGGGGAAAAGGTAGAAGATATAGAAGTCCTCTACATGAAGTCAATTGTCAGATAAGTTAAAGAGTCGGGACTTAGTTTGGTGAGATTATCACGAGATAGATACATGTAGATACATAGACAGGCCCAATAATACCTCGAGGTGAGACCAAAGGTAGGTGGCAGTAGTACACTCTACCCCGCTCGTTACCGTCCTACGCGCCGCTTCGTAGGTACTAGATACACAACTTGGGCAGATGGAGTGAGCCGAGATTCGGTTACGCTGTGACGCTGAGAGCTACCTAAGCTGCATCGACAGTCTCCGCTTCCCCGCATAACACAACGGTGAGGTGACAACCCAAAACTGTACCGGGGGAGGATTTCAAGGCTCTGTTACATTTATTAGGTAATTCACAAACTCCTCTTCTTTTGTATCTCTATCGTACGCCGAGAGAAGGCCATGCATGTTAGAGAATTCTAGTCTAGTCACACAATGGAGTTGATGGCGAGAGTGAAGCATCATGATTGGGTATCGCCTCAATTTTTGTTCTAAAAGCTATCGGTTTTGCGAAACGGTGGCGAGTGTGCTTCCTCTGGATATTCAATCACAAACGTGCTCGTCTGTACGATTGCCGAACTGGGAAGAGCCTTACCCTCATAGAGAATGCTCCGCTCACTTTCGTCGTCTTCTGTCCTCGCTGTTATCCACGCCTTGGCCTCTCCTCGTTTTTTGTCGCCGCCTGCTGAAATCGCGTTCATGGTTTTCTGTACCTTGTCTAAATCGATATCGTCCGTCTTTTGATATTTCCCCCGCGTCCCCAGTCGGCCGCCGGATCCTCCTCTGAAACTAGCCTTCAAACTCGCTGTATTCCTCACTATGAAGACGCGTAGGTTGGGGAGTGAGGCCGCAATGATGACCGAAGCCGGTTCCGCCATGTTCCATATCGTCAGATCTTTGCTAGAGTCTTCAAAATAGTAGTTAGCACCCAAGCTCCACGATGCATCATGTCGGAATATTAGCATACAAGTCCAGTCAGGATCCGTTATTTCGAGTGTGTAAACGACCCTCACGATCGTAATAATACCGGAGCTACTTGAGGTTAGTAGGCGAATCTCAGTGTGGTAGGATTGCACTCACAGAAGCCCAAGGCTCATAGCAAGGCTCGCTCCTAATTTTTCAACGCGGCGTATCTAATAGGATGTTGTCAGCGTCCCGAAAAGAGAGTATTTCGTAGCAGCTATTGTACCTGTAGTTTTGATAATATCCTCCATGGCAGAGCCACCAATAAAAAGTCAATCAAAGCGGTATATGCTGCGATAACTTGGTCAGCTTGATAGACTATTATAGGGAATAAGTCTTACAAACCTCCTTCGAAGATGAAATATCCGATGCTGACGCCTTTCTTTAAGCACGTGCCCGGAATCGAGGGGTCGAATATCTTTTCGTATGGTCGACAGGAGACAAACGGTAAAATAATGGCCGGCGTCGTCACGGCCAACAATGTGATGATTGCAAACCAAACTATCCGTTTCTCTCTTTCGTTTGACAACCGCAGTAGTGTGATTGCAAAGCTGACTCGCGCGATATTGGTCGAAAGACGTACAACGCCTGATATAACTTGCAAGTCGGTGACAATCCAACGGAGGTGCTGAGGCGCCGTGGCCAGTATTTCCTTAATATGCCTGCCATACCCCAGAACAATAATTCTCTCGATTAGGGAGCCATTTACTAGAAGTAACAGCTGAGACGAGAAGTCAGAGATGAATATCCAAACCACCAAGCAGTCAACACTTACCATCGAAGCCATAAGCGCATAATCGTCATACCATAGTTTCCCGCGGTATTTCCACTTGATATATAATCTCAGGCCCAAGAACAACATCGATATTCCCGTAATGGCCCAGACTAGGCCCTGTAGGAGCGCCGAAGTCTCAGTGGCCGCCATATTCCAAAGGCAGGCTCGGTCATTTGGTCAAACGCAGAGGAGCCTGACGGGAGAGTCTAGGTATTCAGACGGGTAGTATTGTTGTTGTTGGCGGACGGCAGTTCAAAGCGGAGAGACGAGAAACAGGGTCAATGTGCTAGGTAACCCGCCGGTTTATAAGACTGAGGCCCGAGGACTTGGAAGGCCGCGTAGCGCTACGAAAATCCTCGGGCTCCCCCATGTCGATGTTTTCAACGGAATTGCTTCCCCAGATGCTTAGTGAAGTTGCTATCCGAATTCCATACCACATCGAGGCAGTCAACCGATCGACGGACAGGACCTAAGTGGATTTTTTAATGCCCGCCGGTCTGTGTCCCGGTGAGTGTCTAGCCCCAGATACCAGTGCCTGCCCGGGTTCCCTCGTCTAACGCCGTTTGGTAGACTAAGGCTAAGTTGTAACAACACTAGCAGGGGATTTTGCACACTAGGTAGTTACTAGGTTATCTCGATTTTCGATTACCTATCAGCTTCTGGAGGAGATGATGCATGAAAGCGATAACAGAGAGCGGCACACTGTTTGGAGAAAAACTGGGAATCATCATTCTTCAAACAATCTAGAAAGTCCGGCATAATGTTCGAGATTTAGTGGTGGGTACCAGTTCGGCAAAACAAGCATTTATCCTAAGAGTGCTATATACCACACGCACGGGTCGATGTTCTACGGTTTATAAAGGCGAAATAGGACCGGGTACAGTTTCAATATGTGTGTGAAAACCACGAATGGAAAGTACCAAGCTGCCGTTCATTTAGGTATTTGCTTTCTTTTTCCCCAAGAGCTCTTGTTGAATAATCAGCTCTGGGTTTCCAGGTGCGATTCTAGAAACGGTACGTAGTTGCGATTATGTTACAGCTATGAGTCAAGTAAAGGGTTAGCTGGCAGCTAACCAGCACGACTTCGGAGTTAGTATTCATTGACGCTCAAATGAGGACTATAAATTATTCGTTTCTATTACTTGCAAAGAAGATGTCCCTTAGTAGGTAATGATCCTGCCGATCATTTAATATTATAGTCCCGATCAGCACTTTAGGGAAAAACTAATCATGCCAGGATTTCCCTACATACCTATACCAATTGGCCGCTGGTGAACCACGGTTCGGATTGGTGAAGATAGTATCTAGATCGTGGGTAACATCGAGCGCGAAGTTGTGACTCGGCCCAGGCAATAGATGGGCCTAAAATAGATAGGCAAATGCTTACATTCTGCTAGAGTTCAGCTGCACGCCAAGATGTCAAAGCGGCGAATTCTAAACAGCTATGCAACAACAAGTCTAGCTTCTGTATAGACATCATGTGGTGACGTTGCCCCGGGACGACGATCATCCTGCTAGGTACTTTCCGCTAATACCTACTTATTGGCATCACACACGCCGACCGTGTCACCATGTCCATGCCACCACCACGTGTTTGATCTCTAATACTACATTACCAGGACAAGGGAAGCAACTGTTCGCAGGGGACTCGCTGATGAGAACATATTGGGATTTTTCGTGCAAAAAGGATGTATACTCAGCCACCACACTTCTACCTACTATTGACGGATCGACGAGTAAGATAATAGGTATAGGAACAAACGCCAATCCTGAAGCTATCTATACGACTGAGCTGAGAAAATGGCTAACTTAAAACACATTGGACAGCCCGCTTTTCCTTTAATGAGAGGCGTGATTCGTGATCACGGAGCAGCCCGTGCGTGGGTGTTATTCTGAGGCTTTACAAGCGACCCTAGTATTGCTTGTCAGACGACTTCCACAGCTTGTCAATAACCTAACGACGGTTTTCAAAAGGAAGGATTGTGGTCAACCATTTGGAATGCCATGGTCAAAAGTAGTAGTTTATATTTTTAAGATTAGGTGGCGTTTAGTTTGGCCAGGCTGAGAATTTCCTGGGTGTGATCTACCCTAATCGCTATATGAAGTTCGTAACCTAAAGTACCACATTGGGATCCGGAAACAACTGCGATTTCTTGATGTCGAAAGATATCGTCAAGAAAGTTCATCCTTAAGCTGTGTCGGATGTGCCGCGGATAACATTATTTTGTAGACTACGCTGGAGACCGAGGGTCGATCCTTTAGAGATCGGCTCATAGGTACCTAATTAAGGGCGACGACATATAGCCATTAGATTGAACAATTTGCTACTCGGTCAGGATTGTATTCCTCGGAAAAGCTCTCGTCACGAACGGCTAAAACCTGCCGAAGTTGGTTGTCCCGATACCCATCCTAGTACGAATGGGTTAAACCACGGAATAGGGCCTCGTACTGTACGCTAAAGCAATCTATTAACTCTCTGTCGGCATGGTAAGATGCTATGGAAAAGGCCTCTGGGATGGTAGTATGAGGTATACGTTGACGAAAAGTACTATTGTCATAATATACATAAGCTTCCTCATAACTAGGGGTTTCTTCCAAGTTGTCCTTAGAAGTCGGAAAAAAAAATATCATACACTTGCCTTATAGCATTTAAGATTTTTCGATTACTATCACATGTCCGGTAACTAGTCAAACGATATTTTAGACTTTGCTATAGAGGATAAAACTTTCCATTATCAAATCTAGTTATCAGTTGTTGGATTGCACTATCGTTACCGCTGTGTGGAGTGTTTAAGACCCTTCTATTGAGCAGTTGCCCTAGTTCCTTTGTCTTAGCATCACCAGAGTAGTCATATATGGATATAGCATCATAACAGTACTAGACAGCGGTGTACGTGCGGGCGCTATTTGGCCAAGACTGTAGCAGTAGAATACCCTACTAGATTCCCTAAACCTGCTTTGAAACAACAGACTGGGGGATTTTGGCTCCGCGAGACAACATTCTCGATCGAGCATCTCGTAGAATATCTGGTGTAATTTGAATTGTGTTCAACCTTCCTTTGTCCCCTCAATCTAAGGAGTATACAAGCAGCTTGAGGTCACGCATTTTACCCCAAGTACTAGGAATGATGCCTACCTTTTCGAACACGCAACTCAATAATGGCAACTCGCTCGAACACTGGCCGAGCTGAACATGACGCAGAGAGAGGCGTAGAAGAGGGTGTTAGGCCGCGAGATACAAGCCACAGCACGAGAGTTGTCCGAGATATCACATACAAGGCGATCCCTTTCTGTGCCTTCTCTCTCGTCGTCTTCTCGGCCGGTGCCATTCTAGTGTCAACACTCGCCTTCGACAAGCCCATACCACACAAAGCCGCGATTGTGGTATCCAGTATACTGCTATCTTTCTTCTTGTTATTCTGTACTGGGCTCGTGTATCTCTACTTCCGGAAATTCCATCCTCATGTCAGCAAGGGATCGGGCGTCTCACGACAAAGGAGCCATTCTGATTCCCCTACCTGGGATTATGTCAAGAGTATCATACACAGGTTCAAAAGATTCGCTTCCAGGAGGACATCCTATCCAGGCGAGGTTAACGGTGCTACACCACAAGGCGGCGAGGGCGGCCGAACCCTCACGGATACTCTTCGGGACCCAGCGCCTAGCCCTGAAGCGTATAGAAGGGCAACTACACAGGAGGGGAATATTGCTTCGGAGCAGAACGCGATTTATGAACTAGAAGAGTCAGAAAGCCAACAAAACCTACAATTGCCACAACAACGTGAACCTCAAGACGATAGGGGTGATCGTCCGTTGCAACAAGGTAGCCCGGAAGCCAACCCGATTCCAAGGGGCAGAACACGTAACAGACGCATACCGACATATACCGCAAATGCACCTCGCCCAATCCAAGCACATTCTCATCCAACCCCCCAATCTACTCAAGAGAACGCAGCCGGTTCGCCACGTAGAGGAGATTTGACACAGTCTCCGTCCTTGGTGCGCAATTATTACCACGTTGCAGGACCACGGGAATATGTCCGGAAGCCTACACCACAGCAGCGAATTGCGGAAGTAAGTAAATAATGAACAACGCCGTTGATTTATCGCGCAAATAAGGGCTGATATGAGTAGAGATCAAGAGACGTGCATAGGCAAGCCTTCCCAAGCCAAATCCCTACCATTCGTGTAGCAGCGCCGCCAGAACCTCCTTTGCCACCACCGCCGGGTTCCGTACAGGCGAGGTCGCGCCAGCTACGGGATCCCGCTGTAGGAGCATACACCGAGAATATGGTGCTACCAAAACTACGGACTGAAAACAGCGAGCGGTGGCGACGAGACAATCTAGTCGATGATCCCTCATTAGCTCATGCTCCCATCGCTGGGTCTCGGAAGTCGAGTACGCAAGAGAGAAGAGAATCCTTGCAAAGCGCTATCCAGTACTACGGGTATTCTGGCAATCGCAGCCTTAGATAAAGCGGAAGGACAGGCCACTGTTCCTACTAATGCGTTCATCATCTATTCAAGCTATCTCGAAGGCAGAAGCGCATAAACAGCGGACCCAATATATAGAATATGATATAACCGAATACGCCGCAATACTTCAATCTTTGCCTCTGCCCCAGGACCACGACCAGGCACAAGTAGCGGGGTCTAGCTAGCAATCGGCGAGCACAGGAGACGAATTACATGCCAGAAACAACGCTATCAAGTCAATTCCAAGTCGTGTGTCAGAGAAAGGGATTGCCCTTCGTGAAGGCTAGCTCAAAAGATGACAGGCATCCGGATATCCCCAACCAAGACTTAACCCTCCCACCCCAAGCATTTCCAGACTCTATTACGCCAAACCAAACCCAGGGGGGNTATATCACCGCTCCTTAGCCGCAGCCCCGGAACCACTTGGACAAACAAGAACCAACTTAGAACAGCAGGCCGCATAGAAAGCGACGCTATCTCGAGATGAGTGCTTATTAAAGAGATTAAAAAGGTTCTTATTACACAGGGAAACCACTAGACCAAGAGCAGACCAAGGGATGAAGGGACAGACGACAATTTCGTCCGTGACGTAAGTCTCAACAAAGCAGTAATCGAAAGTTTAAGAGGCGGGTGGCGAATATGGGCCATGATCTGTACGTAGAAATTGAAATAGAGGTAAGAGGGAGTATTGATATTATGCGGGAATGATGACAGTGCCCATTTCCCGTGGCCGCTTTGTCGCCAGTCTATTTTCAAAGATGCTTTAGGTGAGAAACGATGCCTAATATTCTTCGAAATAGCGGACCTATCCACTTCCCGGGAAGCGATCGATGCTGGACTAGTATGAAGGGCATCTGGAATTCGAAAGTCTCGAGTGAAAGAGACATTAAACTCCCCTCAATCTATCCCATAGGGAACGTCTAAGAGGGGGAGGAGCATCAGGTGTGACTGGCGATAGAATCGTTAAATTCCAAGCGTCTGCTCCGTCGATGTATGCCGTGTACCTCAAGGTACTTTGCACGTTTGAAATCTTCTCAATCGTAATGGCGCCAAATTTCGAATTGCCAAAATTGATATACCTGAGTGCGTCAATAGCTGGTATAACCGAGGATAGGTACTGTTTAAAGGCACTTACTTGAGTTTCACATCCTCATCATCTGTTTGCATGTAGGTGGGAATGGGTGAAAAGAACTGGTTTAGCGGGCTCACTGAAAACTCATGAACCGTGGCGATCTCGGGCCATTCGCTATCTTGAGGTGGCGGAAAAGCTGTAGCCCCGAACTCATGGCGGTCGCCAGACAAGATGACCACACCCAGGCCGAGATTGCTGACGTCCCACTGTAGCGCTTATATTAGTTATTGTATTTCAAAGCCCTGGGGGACTCTAGGATGTAACTTTCACCCGGCTAAAAATAAAGCAAAGAAGAAAGAAAGATATAAGATGGAAAACTCTGGAAAGGACTGACCATGGCTTCAAGCAGCTTCTTACGCTCAACGAGGAAGCCGCCCCAAGTATCCTGAGTGTTAACCCTCCAATTTTTGGTGAAGGGGACTGACGAAGCAACAATCTTCCATTTCACACCACTAGGCTCAGGCCGGCGCAACCAATCGATGAAATCCTCAAGCTGTGCATCTCCTAGCATTGTTTTGTTGACACTATCAAAAGGCTCAGAGTTTTTGGAACGGTAAGTTCGAGTGTCAAGCATGAAGAACGATGCAGGGCCTTGGGTAAATGAAAAGTACGTAGCGCCACTACGAGGGGCAAGATCAGTGGCTCCGGCCCTCTTCGCTACTGGAGGGTTCACAGCAGTCTGGTAATGGTGCCAAGGATCGACGGCGGTCTCGTAGACGCCTGATTTCATAAGGTCCCAATCATTTGAGATTTCATGATCATCGAGAACATGAATCCAGCTGAGGTTCTGACCGATGGCAGGCCAGTCTGGAGATGCGTATACTTGTCGATACTTCTGTCTGTAGTTCTCAGCGGTCTGTCCGAACTGCTGTGGTACTTCGATGTAGATAAAGTCACCCAGAAAAAGCATGAATTGTGCACCAAGGCCTGGTAAAACCTTGGCTAGGTGTTTCGTCCCGGGCAAAGCCAGTGGGTGGTCAAATGGGTTATATGGAAGCCGAGGGACGATGCAGGATGTTGATAGAAAAGTGAATTTCCCGTCGAAGAGTTCTGGCATAACTCCTGGTTTGGGGGCGGCGGTAAACTCGCCTGAATGGTTATTAGAGGTGGCCCACTGGTAAACTCGTTGTTCCTCATGAGTTAGTGGAAGCGTAATAACTGCGGTATAGTCCGAATCCTCCGTGGTGAGCTTGATGTCTCCAACTTCATGCCACAATGGATCTTCAAACGGCGCCTGAGCATCCTTAGCATAGAGCTGCACCGTAATGGGCATCTTTGCCTGGTCAGGTTCTCTGATCAAGAGTTTTGCCTCAGAATGGGAAACGTAGCCGACCCTAGCAAAGGATAAGTCGTGGCTGGGATGATACCATTTCGGCGAGTACACGAAGTCTGTGACCATTGCCAAGCACGCAACATTGACAAGAAACGTGAGTGCAGTGAAGAGGAGACTGTTAGGACTCGGGGCGCCAGTGAGGAGTGTCTTCAGTCGGTTTGGGGGCTTCTCCGTAATAGAGATTGTCTCCTTAATATCCACTTCTTCTTCCACGACAGCCTCGTCTGTTTTGCCTTCGTCGAGCGCATCTTGATTGAGAACATCATCTTTCACTGTTACATCGACCTTGTCTACGACGTCGTACTTCGGCTCGGTGAGGTAGTTTGAGACGAAAGCCGTCGCGTAAATGGCGAACAGAGTATATATCCCAGGTAGGATAGGCTTCTATGATTAGCAACTACCTAGTTCGTAGTGAAAGGCGATTTATGCCCGAGACGGGAACTCGCGAACTTACAGGGAAGGCAACCTAGTGCACAAGCAACATCAGTACCTATATCACAAAGCTATATCACAGTCATCAAGGAAACAGAATGGAGCTGTACCCATCGGAGAAAGACATAAGAGGCCATTCGGAGACCAGCCGATGTCAGCGCGGCTAGTGTTCTACTTCGCGCCGCCATGTCGAGGAGCTAGCCAGCAGACCAAGTACAACAATCGCAAGACAAGATGAATTTCCGTGCGGCGGCGGTAAGTACAAGGAGTTACCAGCGTTTAAGTGTAGTGTAGAATAGGTCCCTAGTTTACATTGGCATACACCTTTCGAATTATGACTATTAGGTAGGAAGCTGATGACTTTACATGGCAAAACTAGAATCCTCCGCAAGTCAACAAGGTTGCGAATTGTCTGTGACGACACCACCGTAAATAAAGTTCCACATGGGGGGAAGGGCAGAAGGGGTTCTGAAGGGGGGGGAGCTCCCTAACATTGCCTATCTGTAATCCAATTAAATCCTTGATATGGTTAGCCTGATTTGCTATCTGTTGGAGAAAATATGGACCTTGTCCCCACTATTTATGTAGGTACTTCAGAATGTGAGACATTCCGCTGATAGTACCTACCTACATGTATCTCTGGCATATGATCGGTCTCCGGAATAACAATTTACCGTACCCATTTCGACAGGGTAGCAGCTTAAAGGTACGTACCTACTCTGGTCAACAAGCCTGGAGGTTCCAGCGTGTCTGCGGCCAGATGTTCACTAACAGACTTCAGTGGTGATCCTGCAACCCACCACCAACACTGCACAAAATGAAGACAACATTATTGTCGGTCGGGCTCCTTGCCTGGCTGGTCTCTTTAGTATCCGCGACCGCTTTAACATACAAAATCCAGGCCAACGAACGGGCCTGCTTTTTTACAACTCCTCATAAGCTGGGACAGAAGATAGCGTTTTACTTCGCTGTATGTAGTGCTCGACAAGGTGTATTGCGCACGGTAAACTGACAATTGGGCGATAGGTGCAATCTGGAGGATCCTTCGATATCGATTACGAAGTGACGGGCCCGTCCGACAAAGTTATCTTGAATGGCGAGAAGGAACGCCAGGGCGATTTCGTCTTCACGGCAAACGAGCTGGGCGACTACAAGTTCTGCTTTAATAATGAGATGAGCACATACTCGGAGAAGTTTGTCGACTTTGAGATAGCGGTTCGTCTCTCTTCCGTTCCATGGACGAAAAGACTGCTAACACGGCATCGCAATACATAGGTGGAGGATGAAGTGCGTGCACAACTTCCCGCTAAGCAGGGCTCTTCCCCAGAACAGACCAGCGCCCTTGAGGAATCGATCTATAAAATCTCCGGCCTTCTCTCGACTATCACGCGAAACCAGAAATATTTCCGCACCCGAGAGAACCGGAACTTCAGTACAGTTCGTAGCACCGAATCAAGGATTGTCAATTTCAGCTTGGTCCAAATTGTCATGGTAATTGCTATGGGCGGCCTTCAAGTATTCATTGTTAGGTTCTTCTTCCAGGTACGACATGCCATGATCCCACATTTAGCAGCACTACGTAGCTTACTAACGGTTGGCTTTAGGGAGCAAGGAAAGGCTATGTATAAGATGAAGTCGTGGCTTGTATACAATAATGACTGGGCTTTTTCCTTCGAGGCGTATGAGCTGTCACCGGATGACAACTGGCACATTGTGTTGTATCATAGGCGTCGAAAAGGATTCAGGGCCGCGAAGTTGCAGATGCAATCAACGGCTTGATAGTTAGGGCAACGGACCTAGATACAACAATCTGAAGAAATTGTATCGCGTTAGGGTTCATTGCCGTTTGGAGAAGTTAATAGCGAAGGCGCTTCACTTAGAATACCTTGCGTAGACAAACCTACTAAGGAAATCGCGTAGTTAAATCATTATCAGGTAGTCTTGGTAGCTCATTCGGCCTTGCTTTGTGACATACCGAGGTAGATACTTGTGTATGATGTAGGTACATAAGGTAGGGAATATAATTTGTGGCGCAGAACCTTATCAGCCACCGCGCCCCACACGCAGCCTGGACTTCATCATGGGAGCTTCAATAGAAATTCTTCCCCGAACCACTTGCAACAGAACCAAACACAACGCGCTAGTGTATGTCGCCTTCTAACTACATCCTTTGACATTACTTTATTTAATTCGGCCCGGCTCTACTTGGGGCACCTAAAACTTACCAAAAGCTCGAAAAAATCGCGTCTCCTCACGCCATTTCCGTCTTTAGTTGTTGGTTCGCGACGATCATAACGCCGTATCTTTCACCGTCACGCGATGGCTGCATCGCTTGCGGCAGCTCTACCTAAACCCCGATATACTGGCGAAGATGAAGAAATACCGGTATATGCGCAGAAGAGAGGGCCCCGTATCCTAGGACCGGGCCAGATAGACGAGTCCCAAATCGTCCTGCGGCGAAGCGGACCACCCCCCTAGTAAGCATTTCTCGTAGCTATTTCTTCACTGTTTTCGCGATTTCTAGAGCAGACTTCCCCTTTTGATGAAAATCGTGCCCAAAAGCTGCTAAGACCCGCGTGAATGATACACAAGATAGCAATAACTAATTCCAAGTACTCTAGTGGTCAACGCTCTTCCTGGCGGCCTAGAGCCGATGAAGACTTTGGAGATGGGGGTGCGTTCCCCGAGATACCCGTAGCCCAATATCCGCTTCAGATGGGAAGGAAAGGGTCGGAAACAACAAATGCGCTTGCGATTCAGGTTAACTCCGAGGGCAAGGTCCAATATGATGCTATCGCGAAACAGGTAAACCATGATGATTCGTCCATGTGTGAATGCGCACCGTATTGACAGACACCAGGGACATGCCAACGGTCGAATCGTACACGCGTCCTTTCGGGACCTCATACCTCTCAGACAACGGGCAGACCTGGGAGAGATAAGTCTGGCTCGGCCAAGTGAGGAACAAGTAGCAGAAACTGCTGAGAAAACGAAAGCCGCATTGGCTGCGCTCGTCGGGTCTGCTGTCGCAGCACAGAAAACAAAGAATGTCAACACAAACACAAAAAGGGAGGCGACCTACGTTCGTTATACGCCGGCAAATCAAATGGGCGACAATTCGAAGAAGCAGGACCGTATTATGAAAATTGTTGAACGACAAAAAGACCCAATGGAACCGCCCAAGTTTAAACACAAGCGTATTCCTCGAGTATGTACCTCTTGCTGGCATATAGTTTACTATCTACTGACAAGCATCATTTAGGGTCCTCCAAGTCCTCCACCCCCCATACTACGATCACCGCCGAGAAAATTAACTGCTAAGGACCAAGAGGATTGGGCTATACCTCCTACCGTGTCGAATTGGAAGAATGCGCGCGGTTTTACTGTACCACTAGATAAGCGGCTGGCTGCTGATGGAAGAGGTCTGCAAGATGTTACTATCAACGATAAATTTGCGCAGTTTTCGGAGGCGTTGTTCATGGCCGATCGGCATGCTCGCGAGGAAGTCAGACAGCGCGCTCTTATGCAGCAGCGACTCGCCGAGAAGGAAAAGGCCCAAAAGGAAGACAGTCTAAGGATGCTGGCTCAGAAGGCCCGAGAAGAACGCGCTGGCGCCTCGAAACGGAGACCCTCCCGAGACTCACGCGATTCACGGTCTCGTTCACGAAGCTATAGCTACTCAGACTCTGGGTCTGACAGCGACGACTCTCAAGTGAGAGAGAGAGAGAAAGCACGCGCAGAAAAGCGAAAAGACGAGGAACGCAAGTTACGGCAGTCCAGAATGGGCACGGAGAGGCGAATACAAGTCATGGCGCGAGAGCAAAATCGTGATATCTCGGAGAAGATTGCACTGGGCCTCGCGAAACCCACAGCACAAGCGGAATCAATGTACGACTCACGGCTATTCAACCAATCGAGTGGGTTCGACAGCGGGATCAACGAAGACAACCCCTACGATAAGCCCCTTTTCGCAGCCCAAGATGCAATCAACAGCATTTACCGCCCCAGCCAGAACATGGAGGACTTTGACGACGAGGCTGCCGGCGATAGAGAAATGGCCAAGATCCAAAAGACCAGCCGTTTCGGTGAAGCTTTAGGCCGTGGCACGTTTAAAGGAACCGCAGACGCGGAGGTAAGTTTTCACATGACTGTATACATGGCGCCTGCTAACGTGGTATTACCAGGCCCGGGAAGGTCCTGTGCAGTTTGAGCGCGATAGTGCCGGCAATGACCCGTTCCAGATGGATAAATTCATGGCCGAAGTTGATCAAAGTTCCTCGTCCAAGAGAGGGTACGGGTTACAAGACGGTGAATCGAGGGAACCCAAACGCCCAAGAGTAGAGGACGAAGATTAGGTAATCCCAAAACGTGGACTACCATCCACGTCCATCGCGTATAAGGCGCCCTGAACGGTATGGGAAGTAGGATGTCTTCCCACTTAATACCGCGAAGCTATTCTAGCCGCCATAAGTATATACCCCGTTAGTATTCTATATACCAAAACAGCCGAAGATAAATCAGGCCATGAAATAGGAAGAGGTTGATATACCACGTTTAGTCGGCCATAAGAGAATAGTGAATGTTTGAGCGTCCGTGGAGGTATTTTGTCGTCTTCAGCCACGCAGATGTTTATCATAGAACTTGAAGTGCTGTTAATTCCTACTTCGTAGATAAGCATCACAGTGCCCACATAGATACTGTAGGCTCTGAATGCACCTCTAGCTTACCCCAGGCATGCATGCACAGCTCGTACCTATGTAGCTACGTGAACGTGCACCAGCCCCTATCTAGTCTAGCCCATCTGTTGCTTTAGACAGTACCCGTCGAACCTCTGTAAGTACCTAGATTCTCGTGAACCGATTGGTTTCCAGTGCGCTGCTTACCCTTGTCGCTGTTAGGGAGTGGTATCAAGTTGTGTAAGTGGCTGTGTTCGTTCGTATGAGGATGACGTGGTACCCATCCCCATTATTCCCCCACTTCGGGGAATACTGTACCTAGGTATGTCTTCTTTCTGGAATCTATGTAGACGCATGGTCCCTCAAGTGTTCAGATTTGAGGTTGCATGTCAGCCTGTGTAAGATGGATGCGCCTACCTAGATACAGTACAATGGTGTGTCGAGTTGTCCTCCTTATTAATTGGCTACCTATGTAGATACGTTCGAATACCTACCTACATATGGGTTCTCTAAACGGATGAGGCCAGCGTTCTGCATCAACTTACATTTCCTCAGAGCGCTAGTTCCTTAGACACTTACCGGAATGCTATGTTACGTAGGTGCGTTACGCATCATACTAAGTTACCAAGGGACAGGAGCTGAACATGAGTCGTAGAAACACAATGATTGGCCCTGTATGAGACAGATCGCTGGTCTAGTGGCAGCGCGCAATATCGGGTGCCGGCGCGGTTGCATACCATCTGGTTAAGACTTCGATCGGTCTGTCCTGAAACTTCTACAATAGGTATTTAGTGCCAATCTACCCGCTTTTATGCCCTACCTATCTAAGCCATGTTTTTTTCTGCATTTGGTATCATGCCTGGATCATGGTCGGTCCACAGAAACTTCGTCCATGTAGAGTTGCAGCACACGCCCAAGTACACATCTAAGATACAGTTCATTATCTGCGGGTAGGTAAGCAGAGATGCTGTATCTGCCTAGTATACCTGGTCAAGCACGTAATAAAAACCACGATAAGATGCGACTTCAACTGTCCTGCCTACCTATAGTATTGTCCAATACCTCGTATTCCCCTCGCTTGTCCCATTTATTTTCTCAGGGGATTTGTTTTCGAGTCACACTCTCGACTCCAATAGATCATGCAAGGATACTAACAGTCCACCATCTACAGAGCACACTAGTATCAACCTAGCCACTCAGTCTACCCAGTCTAGACTAGACACAAGCGTGGCATGCTGGTTTTTATTTGAGTTGCGGGACCAACGGATACAGCCGAGGGAGGACATTCGACAGTGGGCAGTGGGCAGTGGTGCAGAACAAGGTACCTACCTACCTCCTACATCATGTACGTACGTAGTAGAGGTTAAGTAGGGCAGGTAGAGAGATATGTATGTACGTAAATAGGTAATTGCTACCTACCTAGTCATGCCATACTTACCTAAACCAAAAGAAAGAAAAAAACCCGGGCTGGTTGATTCCAATACCTTAAATGGTCCAGAAGCGTCTCACTCTTCTCACATACCTAACCTACTTCCCTTATGTGCCTAGGGTAGCCAGCAACGCCGCACCGCCGTACCGCCGCACATGCCCGTTCTGATGCAGGTCCTGGTCTGGTCCTGTTAGACTCTTGGGTCGCCCTCGCTTCTCGCTTCCTTCTGCTGCTGCCAAGCTAGATACCGTTTAGGCTACAGCCTGTTGTTACCAATCGGTGCTGTTGGTGCTGTTAGTGTGTTATCGGTGGGCAGACGAGACCGGGCCTCTCCATCATGCATTGGGACGACCCTCCGCCTTATCAGGAACGAGCTGGCCCTGCTCCCTTCCAATTCCGGGACCACGGTTCTGTCGATTCCTTAACGAGATCATCGCCTGCTTTCCCAACAAGGCACGCGCAACCATCGAGTATGGCTTACGCAAAGAACGAAGCGTGGTGGAATCCTAAATACTGGTCCAAGAAGACCTGGGCCGCAGTCGGTGTCGTCGTTGCCGCCATCATCGTCATCGTCATTGTGGTGCCCGTCAAGGTATCCGAGGCCAACCGATATCCTAATTATTCGAAGCTCGACTACTCACTAGTCGACGAGTGTGAGTCTCGAGTCTATCTACCCAGCAACAAGGCCGGGCGCATAATCACATATGTTGACTAACATAATATCGTAGACTCTGGGACTTCATTTTTCGACAATTTCGATTATTTCACAGGGTATGATCCTGCCCAAGGATTCGTGCACTATGTTCCCCAGGAACAAGCGACGCAGCTGGTATGAACACAGGTTTTCGTTCGCCACAACCTTATATGCTATGGCAATCGCAATTGACAACTAACCGCTACCCGTTAGAATCTCACTTACGCATCCTCGAGCACGGCTGTATTGAGGGTGGATACGAGTGTTGGGCCGGGCTCAAACCCTGATGCATCAACAGGTCGTTTCTCGGTGCGCGTGGAGTCCAAGAAACAATACAACAGCGGCCTCTTCATATTCGACGTGAAGCATACACCGTACGGCTGCGGAACGTGGCCCGCGTTGTGGCTCACCGACCAAAATAACTGGCCAGACCATGGCGAAATTGACGTTATGGAAGCAGTGAACCAGGCAACAGATGGTAACCAAATGACACTGCATACGACGAAGGGGTGTTCAGTAGGTGGTGTCAAGCGAAAGATGACTGGCTCGTCGATAACCACCAATTGCTAGTATGTATTTCTGAGTCTTTTATGCCCCCTACCAGCAAAGCTATCTCTTTAATCTTATTCAAACCCTCTCTGGGTCCCCCAGGCATGGGCCTAATTATACTGTAAGGAATAATGTCTAACATTCGATCTTATAGTAACGGCACTGACGATAACGCTGGCTGCGGCGTCACCTCTTCTACGGACTCGTATGGTACAGGTTACAACGACCAAAATGGTGGCATCATGGCGCTGGAGTGGCGGTCTCAAGGTATTCGAATGTGGTCGTTTGGGCGGGATTCTATTCCTTCCGACATCACATCTCAAACCCCGGACCCCAGTACTTGGGGCGAGGCCGTTGCCGATTTCCCAAACACAAAATGCAACATCGATTCGCATTTTACCAATCAGAGCATCATTGCAAACATTGATTTGTGCGGACAATACGCAGGTGGAGTATATGCACAGAGTGGATGTAAGTACTCGTAAATGGGCTATGTTGCTCTAGAGAGACAGGATTCTAACCATTGGTTCACATAGGCCCTAGCAATTGTACCGACTATGTTGCTAACTACCCAGACGCTTTTTCGACTGCTTACTGGGAATTCGGATCTTTTGAGATCTACCAGGCGTCATAAATGGGTATCTAGAGGCTGTTGGGTCACGATAGAGCGTGGCTTCCGTTCCCATGCTCTTACATCGTGCGAGCAGACCACGAAGACCCAGGACGTCAATTAAGACTATTTTAACACCTCCGAGGCACAACTAAGGGTTGACGTATCATAGCGACGATTAATGGTGGGTGGCAATCTGGACCGATGCTGGAGTTTGGAGTCGGGTTTAATTCACAAGGAAGATCTGGCATCAGCCAGGAAGGACCAGTTGTCGGCAAAAATGAAGGCAAACGAGTGAATAGATCTTAATATGTTGTATGTGTACAAGTATATATATCGCTAATGCGAACTTAGTTAAGCGATGTATCCCATTTGACTACGGCGACATGTCTAACCCGATATTCCAACACTCCCTTCATCGATGCAGTATACGCCAAGAGAAGAAAACAATACCGAATACAAGCGTAGTATAGATATTCCCAATGACTTATCCGGTAAGATGAACTCAGGCCGAAGTTCGAGTCAGGCTATAAGATTATGAGTTTTAGCCCCAGTCCTAGTCAAGAGCCTGGCTACCTTGGTAGGCTAACTTTACCTAATCGCTTGACCGTAGATGTTGACAAAACCACCTAAGACGAAGTAAAAAGACGGTCCATTATGTTGCTGTGGCAATAAAGGCAACTACAGGTTAACCCTAATACGTTATTTACGGCGGGTTGCGGAGTGTTTGAATGAACTGATTATAGTCAGCTTGCGTAAGTTCTTGCTAAATATTAATCTACCTCGTAAAGATGCCCGAGAATTCGCTGGCGGATGTAATTAGTTACCAGTACATGTTACATTTGACCGAAACTCGGACCAATCGTGCGAACATCGCCATTGAGTAGGGGTAAGGTTTCCCTGTCGTCGAGGTGGAGCTGCAGGAACCCGGGGGGACATTATGGACAGACTGGGAGTGAATGAGTTGTTGCATCACAAACCACCTCTGTGAAGCTATTTTCAAAGCTATAAGACTAGGCCGGTCTTGTGGTGGCCCGACGACTACACCTCGCGGCGCGGCGCGACGAAGGGATGAAAGGCATTATGAGCATCGACCTGGAAAAAGATTTCTCGAAGCGTGTTATGCTGATTAATATCTAGTAAACCGCGACAAGGACCCTTCATCTCAGCCTATAATCGAACTTCCCTCACCACATCGACGGTACCATTGGCAGGTATAGTTTCAGAAATAAAGTAACGGAAAAATAACTTTTGCATGTATTTTACTTGGCCTTGAGGCTTCTGGTACTATAGTAACAACAGACTTTGCTTTTATTCGTTCTCGGGCAAGGAGTCCCATGTGAGGTCGAACTCGCCACAATTTTCTAGGTTGAGCTTCATATCTACCCACTACTGGGTGAGTCGAGCGAGTTGAAGGCGACAGAGTGGTTGGTAATCCGGACATGCCCTTCCTTTAAGTAGCGCTCGAGTGTATTAGCCACATCATAATTCCAGTGCGCTGATAACCCGATCTATGGGAAATGTTCCTTGCGTGAGATATAGGGGAGGGATAGGCAATTAAGCTGGACACAGGACAAGAAAGAACGTAGAAAGGAGTAGGTAGACTAGCGTCCTCGAATATTTGCCCGAAACACCATACGGTGTTTCCCTATACGCAGGTAGGCGCCGCCTTTTTGAAGATTATTTACGCCTAAACCCCCAATCTGCTGCTGCCGTCTACTAAACGCTATCGTTAGGTAACTGTCATCCAAGTCTTGAATAATAAAATAACGTTTGGGATATTGAGAAGACATCAATGCTGTGCTTGTTATAGGCTATCATTCGTACTTTCTTACATACTCAATATTATTTTTTTCAATGATGATCGTATTTAGCAATATTAGGGCTCTTTATCCCTTGTTAGGGGCCTAAGTTGATTCGCCGGAAGTGCATCAAGGGGACCATTACTACACAGGAATGGACGGAAACGCTTCGCTTCAGTCTAATGAACTTCACGAAAAAAANGAAAAGAAAAAGGTTGGGAGAAGCAGAGCGCTCAAGACGTGACCAGACTAAAAAATGATGCGGTCTAGCAAAGAGCGTTGCCATGACCTTACCCGACGTGATACAATAATATATGAATAATTCACATAGTAATAGCCAACGTCACTAGACGCGAGCTATTTCGGAATTTAGTCAATCCCGCGGTAGGGATGCTATTTTCATCTTATTGGTTACTTGATGTTGAGGTCAACTGGAACCGCTCAAGTGCGCACACAGAATGAAGATTCTGGAATTATGCTATATGAGTCTGGGGGTATAGCCGTCTCTATGTGCCATACAGCTAGCCTTCAATCTCCTCATACATGGTTTCGACTATGCCTCAAAATCCCAAGTGGAGATGTCGTTATATCCTCTATGTAAAAAAGAGTCATCCTAAAGAACGCCGTAATGCTATGCAAGATGCCAGTGCGCCAAGTGATAGGCCGATAATTGTACAGCCGCCTCGTCTAAAAAAATACAACTCCTCTATTCCATTGTCGTCAGATCTATTCGTCCTTAG
>JAPUUL010000252.1:0-22639 GCA_029590625.1 Lasiodiplodia mahajangana | reverse complement strand
TCGTGGGCAAGTTCCGCAGCTAGTTGCGCCTTGATTCTGGCGGCATCCTCGCGGAGAGAATCCATCATCTTTCGAGCCTCGGGTCCGAGCTCCTTGTCGGTGCCGGGTCTCGCATAGCGGAATGTGAATTCAGAAGAGGGAACGGGGGTCTTGGAGGGTGTACTCTGGAGCAGGGTCTGCATGGGGGTCTTATTGTAGTCAATATCGGTGAAACCATTTCGAAGACCCGATGAAGGAGGATTCATGGTCTGGTGCACTTTGCTGGGGTGCATCTCGGAAATAGCAAGCTTGACTGGCACTGTGGTGGAGGGCGTTTTGGGGCCAGGCATGGGTGAAGACATGATGCTGTCAGCGTTGCGAGAAGACGAGCTATTAGAGGTCTCGGAGGTCTCATTCGTCTCGCTGGTTTCGATAACCGATGCCAATTGCTGAGGAGCGGGGGAATCTTGGATTCTCTGTTGGTTCCCACAAGACGAGAGTGTGTCAGCCTTTTTGTGGGTGGGCGTAGGTAATTGTACGCTCAAAGCATAGACCAAAACGTGGGAAAGGCGTGGTGAATGAGATGCGCGTGTGTGTTTGCCATGTTTACGTACCTTAGAAGCAGACGCAATGCGCGCCGAACGGCGGCATCGAGGCGACATTGTAAGTAGCGGTGTCAAATTCTGCCGTCTAGAGCAGCTGTGGTTTTGGTGTCAGATTTGGGTGTCGTCGAGTGGGAAAGATATGGAAGCGGTCGTTATTTGATCAGTCAATTAAACGAATGCGAAGGTGGGATGTGTGTGGGATGTCAGATGCCAGATGCCAGATGCCAGATGCCTTCAAGGCTTAAGAGAAGGCGTTATAGAGCAGAAGTAGAGAAAGTCCGGGTCTGGTCTGGGGGAAGGGGAATGTGATGTCACGGGTAAACACGCGACGTCAGCCGGTTGGATGAGGACAAGTACAGTATGTAGAAAGTCTTAGGGCTCGGGTGGGCTCAGGTGTGGTTTTTTTAGTCAACAAAAGTGGATGAAGCTGGGAATGGTTTCTGGGGAGACAACCCAAAAGGAAACAAAACAATACAAGGTAGTAGAGCAGAATAGAGCATGGCAGTAAAACATTGGCCCGTGCGTGGACCGTAAGGTGTTGTGGGTGGGTCGTATATTGGCTCACCGCTCCACTTTATCACCTGCGAACATCGAATCGTCGGATCATGGCTCCACATTTCGTGTCACTGGTCAGGCTAAGGTCTACATAAGTAGGTGGTCGGTCCTGGTCGGTCAGGGTCTTAGGCCACGGCAGCGGCCACAGCAGCGGCCACAGCTCTGGCCACAGCTCTAACTATTCACTTCACCAACCATATTTNAGACCTACTTACCTACTTAGTTACTTACCTATCTGCAATAAGAGCTTGCTCTATGTACTTAAGGTATTCGTAATCACAATGATATATCATGGCATTAATGGCCTTTGATGGACTCTGCTAAGGAGAGGAGATCTATCGTTCTTGTATAAATAACCGACCGCTTGCCCCGGTCTCGGTAACCAAGGTTTATTTTAGCCCTACTTGCTTGCTTTTCTCACCGCCCATTCTGCACAATGCTGAATTTTCTTCTTGGGTTGTTTCCAGCCTTTGTCTCCCACTTCTTCCTCTTTATCCTTGGCTGCTTGGACTTGAGTATATACCCGATGTGACGAGAAATAGAACGGGTCGAAATTGGCCCGGTGGACTAGCGCATAGCTCGGTTGTCTACACTAAAGTGCAATGGGAGTCAGTATGCTGTATATGAGTCAAAGTAGATGCATGGTAGTGCTGAATTTGAAAAATTATTGATTGCCAGAAGGGGATCGTGGGAAAGGATCTGCTTCAACAGGTATCTGAATTAATCAGCAATCCTACAATATGTAGGGCAGATAAGAGCGCTATGTATTCAGAAGAAATAGAGCTTGATAAGTAAGTACAGGCCAACTGACGTCCTCGACGTTCGTTACCCGATTAGATCGTGGGGTAGGAAGAGCAGCCAATGAACTCACGGCAAACCAGTCAGTATCAAGACTATAAACATTACCCCAATCTGCCCCAACATGCCCCATCACGCCCTTTGGACGTCATTTAAGCGCAGTCAGGGATCTAGAAATGTTACCGCACTACCTTGTCGAAGTCGTCATTCTTGGATCGATCAAGACACTTCAGATATCTCTAGGCATTTCACCTAAACCTAGGTTATGGCGATATGGGAGGAAGAAATGTATATAAGAGGCTAGGAATGCCCTCGACTCACAACAGATTGGAATCATCTTTCATCGGAGCAGACACGGCCATTAATCGACTGACTATATACCCCAACCTGTTTATTTGAACGGCATACAGTTCAGGCATCCGTACCTGCATTTCCAATTACAAACTTCATATTTCATCCACCAATACGTATCAAGTACCTAGCACCATCCTACAAGTTGACTAACCTTCAAAATGGCCGACATAAAGCCATATAGAATTGAGGTCAGCGAGTCGCAGCTGAAAGACCTTAAGGCGAGACTCTCACTGGCTAAATTCCCCGATGAACTGGACGGTGCAGGATGGGACATGGGGGCACCCCTCGCCGATGTCAAGCGACTGACGAAATACTGGGAAGCATCTCACGATTGGAAGAAGGCCGAAAATGAGCTCAACGAGCTACCCAATTTCGTCACGAATATCCAATGTGACGGCTTCGAGCCACTCGCCATCCACTTCGTTCACATCCGCAGCAAGGTCAAGGGTGCCATTCCACTGCTCTGGATTCACGGCTGGCCGGGGCATTTCTACGAAGGTATCAAGATCATGAAGCCCCTCACCGAAGGCGGTGATGGTATCCAATATCCAGCTTTCGATCTCGTAGCCCCGTCGCTGCCCAACTTCGGCTTCTCTGAGGGTCCCCGGACGCGGGGCTTTACACTGGCTCAATACGCCGAGACACTGAATAAGTTGATGTTGAAACTGGGGTATAACGAGTACGTTACGCAGGGAGGTACGTTGACGCAAATTCACTCGAACTCGATATCTTGTTTCTAAAATGTAGTTTAGGCGACTGGGGCACCCATATCAGCCGTGCACTGGGACACCTGTTCCCCAAACACGTCAAAGCAACGCACCTGAACATGGACTCCGGGAATCCGCCCGAGTTCTTCACTCACCCGCTCCTGGCAATCCAGCACGCCATGATCCCCTACAGCAAGCGCGAGCGCGAGGGGCAGAAGCGATCACACTGGTTCGAGCAGGAAGGCCGGGGTTACAACCACGAGCAATCCACAAAGCCACAAACCCTAGGCTACGGGCTGGCCGATAGCCCGGTTGCGCTGCTAGCGTGGATCTACGAAAAGCTACACGATTGGACGGACGGCTACCCGTGGACCGACGACGAGGTCTGCACCTGGGTCAGCATCTACTGGTTCTCGACCGCCGGCCCCGCTGCCAGCGCACGCATCTACTACGAGCGGCAGCACGCGTCCACCCCGAACCGCCCGAGCAACAGTCTACCCCAGCCGGACATACGGAAGTACTCGCCCGGCGTCAAGCTCGGGTACAGCCACTTCCCGATGGACCTAGTTGTCTTGCCGAAGACGTGGATTCGCACGCTGGGTGATCTAGTCTTTGACCGCGCTCATAAGGACGGCGGGCATTTCGCATCATGGGAGCGGCCGGATGAGATTGTGCAGGATCTGCGCGATATGTTCGGGAAAGGCGGGGGTGCTTTCGGTTGCGTCAAGGGCGCAACGGGCTATTCGCAATGAGTATCGTGTCTCACTGGGTTTTGGTCATTCTTGTCCTCATCTGCTTGCTGAATTTTGGGTATTATAAGCATAAGTTTTGAAATTATTACCGATTGTTATAATAAACAAGCTAGCATTTGCGTTTGAGCCAAGCATAGCTACAAGTGACGGTGAATCCATTTTGTAGCAGCCTTAGCTTAGGACTCTGCATAGTCGGTTGATTAAAATTTTCAGGCTAAATTTAACAATAGGGCAAACGTTCTTCGCCTCATGTCTCACCCCGGCTCTGCTCTGGGCGTCATGACTTCAAGGGCATTAGCGAGTGTATTCCTCTGTGGACCTTGGTCACGACGTCTAGCGGATAAAGGCCGAAGCACCGCGGCGCTCTGCCTAGATCTCCAAAGGTGTCCAAAATATCCTCTCATCAGACCTATCGCAGATAGGTAGAACTTATAATTGGGCGACTAGAACATCGCTCAGGGTCATATAATAACAAAAAAAAAAATCGAAATTAAAACGGTCAGATAGGGGGAAAAGGGAATCCTGATTATAAAATTAATAGTATCGATCTCTCCTCAGGTAGGAGGGAACACGAGACTTAAGGCTTGTCCGCCGCAGCCCCAAGGACAACAAGTTATGCAATGATATTTTTAAACATATCACCTTAACCCCCGGACCCCAAAGAACACGGTTTGTAGCACTCCCGACGCCTCTGCAGGCGGAATGTCCTGGCGCATACAGAACTAAACGGCACATCGACAGCTAAAGGCCGTGAGTTCGAGACCATGTCGCCAGGGGTGTAGATTTTCTTTACCTCTAGGATGGAAATGGCGCAGCTGACTTTTTAGGGTCAATATCTCCAAAGGGCTGATGATTTTGAATTGTTTGCTCTTTTGCTATCTTTGCATGTGTCGTTTGGGATTGAGGAAAGTAGATAGAACTAGAGACCGGTGTGAGCGTTTCCTATTTCCTCGAACTGTGTCAGGACCCTTCTTACGTATGGTGGGTGATAGACTCTTGTTGTTGCGCGAGGCCCCCAAATCCTCTCTGAATACTACCCTACCTATATACAGGAATGCCTCCTTTGTTCGCTTCTCCTTATACTCCACGATCACTTCCTTTGGTGTGGCTGCAGTCACATCCGGTGTAGCCTTGTGGCAAACTGATTTATCAACGGCCAGTCCACAAATAAGTGTTGTCAATAATAACTTCCTAAGTTTCCCTTTCGCAGCTATATGATTCTTCTCTTATGCTATCGCGCTAAGCCGTTTCTCTTGGATAGGTAGGTATATAGTATAACGATAGCCTACAATCATCCTCGCAAGTATTAGTGAGGTCGCCATTCCACTAAGTAGGAGATAAACGGCTAGGTATTCTTAGATTATAATTATAGTCACAGCTATCATCATCTATAGCGCCATGTGCGGAGGATACCGTCCGTGGGGGCAAGATAGTCAAATTGTATAACACTGTAAAGTCAAGCTTGAGTAGTAATAGTGTGAGCATGGGTTTGACTTAGACAACAATTCCTAACACTAACGGATGTGGTGATTCTGTGAGCTGAATGGACTGTTGGGTTGGGAAGGCAGGGAACACGTGGGGTTTTTACAGCAGGTGATATTATACTGGTGATATACCACTCGAGATGCTTAGGGCTAGGTACATAAGATTAGGTTTACTTGAGGCTCTAGTCAGGAATTTAATGAAATTGTCGTTCTTATTCACGTTGTAATTTCTATGAATGAGAAGCAGGCGATCAATAATGAGTACTTCTATTAGTTAATGTTGTCCTCGGCAATTAGATACAAAAACGATGTCTTGACCTTCCTATCACTCGCATCTACTACTCGCCTAACGTCCACCGTTCAAGCTTCAGCTCTAAATGAAAACGCTTATCCACTACACCTCCCAATCTACCGCTAAAGGAATTTCCACATCCCGTCCGCAGGGACCAACGAACGCAGAAGACACAGCGACCTAGAAGGTGCGGAAACTGAGTCGTAAAATGCCGAGTTCTTGGAGGAAGAAAGTGACTTCCTTGATGAGTGACATAGCCTGCTATGTCTAGTGTCCTTGCAGAGGCTTTGGGTGCCGCTTTGCAGCATTGCTCTATGACGTTAAACATAATCGATCTATCCATCACAATCTAATACGGCAATGTTCTTCTAACAAAATATATCCAGATTACTATTCCTTGGCCCTCGCATCAAAGTGAGATTCATTAACGTTACGCTCTAGACTCTTCAGGCTTTGCACTTGATAGATCTCCCCTCTGCTGGCCGTGTGGAAACTACTAATTCTAAACTGCTGCAAGCAAGATAGAAGAGCACAGCACCACGCTACTGAAATCGTTTATAGTGGCACTCTGCAAAGATTTCGGCAACACAGGGATTTACGTAGTGGATGATCAATTGCAGTGGCTGTTTTATGTTTAACACAACAATACTAATGGACCTACGGAGAGGTAGCGTGGGATCGAAGGTGGATGCTATTATATATCATATGCGACCTGTATCTATATGTCAACAAATCGCAGCATCAGTGGTTTAGTGGTAAAATCCATCGTTGCCATCGATGGGCCCCGTGTTCGATTCACGGCTGATGCATGGGAGTTCTCTTTTTTGCCTCCGTTTTGTTAGATATATGTACGACTTAGTATGGACGACAGCAATGCGATAATGGTTGCAAGATGGCGGGTGAGCTGTGTGTTTATAACTATCCGATTTAAGGCTTTTTTTTTTTTTTTTTTGAGTTGAATCTAATACTAACTAACTATAGATCTTGACGAAATTCGAATGAGAGCCACAATTCCACTGCGTGGCTGGAAACAATGATTCATAGGCAAGACTAAGTATTATCTAATGCTTAGTTTTATTCTCTTGTTTTTCTTTCAGTAACAAATCTTGTTATAACTGTTAAATAACTAAGTAACATCTGCCGGAGAGTTATAATGTTTACAAGTGCATGAGATGGCATGTCATCCCCTTTTCACTTGGGGGAAAGTGGTAACGAGCTAGTCAACGAGTTAATCCGGAAGGAATTGTATGTAAAATACGTAGTATCTTGAGAACGTTTCCAACTATCACTTGCGGTTAAGTACTGATTACCTGGGTATCTCTACCAAGGTAAAATAATAACATCGTCTAGATCATTCACCTATTTCTCCCATCATGCATACTCCTTGTTTGTTTCGAAACAAGTAGGTAAGCAGAACACCCTATATGCTGCAGCATCAAAGGGGCCGAAGGGCTCTAATCGGAAACTTGCGGGCTGACGACCCTCTGGGAGGCTTCACGGGATCGCGCGACCTAGTTGTCGGGACGCCCCATGACAGTAGTCGGAGATAGGCTTGGGACAAGCCGGGGCGAGCCGAGGGCCAAGGGAGATAGCGAAGCTGATGGCCTCGCATTACCACGATGGAGGGGTGTGATAAGGACGACATGATGGACGAATGAGGAATGATGGGAGCCCTCCATCTGGGTGTCCTCCTGTCTTGGCTCGTCGCCTTACGACGACGGATATTGAAACAAGACGTCGGGATCGGTAGATCACTGTAATTATTCTATTCCGTATATCAGGTTGTTGGCGAATGGACGTCCGGTCATTGTACACTATTCACTGCTGTAGAATTTGGAATGTCGCATGGCGCCGTATTGCGGTATTGAGGTGTTAGGCTGGAGATGACCGATATTGATGACAACTATCGGATATTCCGGTTCGGATAGGCTTGCCTGGAAGCAAGCAGGCAGGAGCCTTGTAAATCGATCCACGTTACATACACCACAAGAATGAGGGTAATCCTACGCTGGCCACCTTGGAGCCTTTGCGTAGGCTTGACTTTTTGATAGACGCCTATTACTTGCTAATCATCAATGTATGACCTCCCGTGAGCGCAACATGGTGCCGAATTCCGCCTCTAGTCCGTCTCTAGCGCCCCGGGTTCCGTGTAAGATGACGAGGTGATCATCCCGCCGACGATCCGCCGCCACGGGGCTGAGGATGGGTATGTGCCATTGAATCGATGGGACATCACAAGGCTATAGTACCTAGCAAAAGTAGGACGGTGGGGTGTTGTCGGAAAATCGCCTTGCTGATACACACCTTCAGCTCATAACTTGGGGCATGGTTTTGGACGCCTCGTGAGCTTGGCATAAAGCACAGCTGAAACAAGGCGAGAGCTGGTGAGGGGATTTAAAAGGATCCTTGAGGCGCTAGAAGCTTTCCAGAAGGTGGTGGCATACTATATGCAGTAAGGTGTCGTTTACCCCGGAGGAAGGCGTGTATGTACCTACGTAAGCACCTACATAGGTAGTGTATGTCCATGCATGATGCATCGCGTGAAGGAATGGACGGTACCTACTGTAGTGTGGTCGGTGTGTGGTGTGGTAGCCAAAAGCAACGATTTTGAAGATGTCAGATTCGATGGCATTTGATGGGTCTCTCTGATGGGTGATGGGGATGAGGCCGGGATGACGTACCTTTGTAAGCAAGCCGTGCTCGCCATGCTCGCCATGCTCACGTGTGCCGTACCAAGTACGCTACGGTACCTACCGGAGCCAGTACAGGCGCTAGGAGGAGCTGACCTGCACTCCGTCCAGGCGTCCGTCCAGGTGCCCGTACAGTGCTGTACAGCGCATAGTCGTATACGGTATCCCCACATTCCTCTTTGGGATATTAAAGCATCGTAACTGGCCAATGGCGGATCTAGCAGATTTTAGCGTCCTCAAGGCGTACAGGGCGATGTAACCGGCTCATGCAATGGGTCATGCAACGTGCTAGCTTGCAACGAAGTAGAGCACTGACAGAGGAGCTGTCTCGTAGCTGATTGGCTCGCCTAGACTTCCCCTGATCGGTAACCTTCTAGAAGCTCCAATGGGCCAAACTGTCGGGGAGGGGAGGGAAGCTCGGGAGGGGGAAGAGGTCGGACCCTGTGTCACTGTCCCTGTCTCCCTGTCTCCCTGTATGTGTGCTGTTCCTACGCTACCTTAGGCAGGCAACTCTGTATCTGTATGGCACACTACATACGTTCTCTACTCTCGACTGTGCCGTACAATACAGAATACTTAACCTCCTCGGAGATGTAAAAACTGAAAACGGCCTCTTGTCAACTCAGTCCTTCGCATCCTTGGCAACGCTAGAAGCTCACTCATCTCGGCATACTAGGCCTCGATATGCACACTTCGTCATTCCGCGACGCTCATCATCACCCTACCATACCAGCCGAGTCAGCCTACATATGTAGAATGAATGGCTGCGGTAGTCGGAGGCTGCCGAGTTTCTTCGGTGAGTCGGACTAATAACTAATACCAATACCCTATAGTTGTAAGTGCGTATCCAACCGCGGAGATGATATGCGGATTATCATAGTAAACCCCGGCGACATGACTGAAAGATTCGAAACAATGCCGACATAGCGTCGTCGCCGTCATCGTCGTCTTACGGTGGGCGGGGATGAATTGCTTGCTGGATCCTGGACCTCCGTTTAAGGTCGCGGTTTAAGATCAGCACTTGAATACCCACACTGGCGGGATGCCCTGTGCAGACTCCCCTGTGTTACAGTGGTGCCAGGGCGGGATGACCTCGAGGGAAAAAAATCTCCGAATCGAAAAATTTCTAGAGCGGCGATTTTCGGAGACTTGCTTCCTTAGGAGTGTGCGATGTGCGATGTGCGATTCATGCTGGAGGACCCTGACGACTGGTTGTTGGGTGGGTGGGAGGTGAAAAAAAAAAAAAAAAAACAAGTCCGCTTTCGGCGAGCATCTCGCCATCGACAACGGGGACGCCGACCACATTTAAACCCTGTTACGACTAATCGGTAGCGTGCGTGACGAACTCCCAAGCAACTAGATAACTGCCTACAGACTACCCGGCATACCAACATCAGATGTCTCCTGCGTCTAGCTTCTCAAACTGCTCTTTTCCGCTGGAGACAACAGACAACCCCTCGCCATAATGCGCAATGGGGCCTAGATCGCCTTCATACAACGTCCCCAGCACAGAAGCTAGCGAGGTTGGACCAATGCGCCATGATGGCTGCGACATGGCTGCAAGCCACAATTGCCAGAATCCCGCTCGGCTCATGCCATTTTCTCGCGGCGGAAATGGTATTGCACGTGTACCATAGATGTTTGGCCTTCATTTTGACATTTCATGTCCGGACGAAGGCGGTTTGATTGCATCTCCCGTCCCAACCTGCATATTAGTCTTGTCACATTACCTGGTCTACTCCGAGCCCTTTACCGTCCGGACGCGTGCGCATATATTCAGACCGGATGTAGACGGCTCGCGAGAATTGGTTAGACAGTGAAGAATGCCTCATCCAATGAGGTGGTTGATGTTTTTTTTCTCTTGTTGGGTTGGCGTAGACATTGTTTGATGCCATGGTAGCGTAAGGCATCTATCAGATGTCAGATGTCACGTTGCCAAGGATTGGCGCATGAAGCCGCCAAGGATTCGACTGCCTGGCTTTTTCCCTTCCGAATGTGTGTCGAGCTGACGAGCTAGCTGAGCAAGAGGCTTTCGAGATTCGACGTCCTCTTTACATACTCTATTGGAATTAACAGTACACCGAATACTGTACGGCAGTCAGAGGAGATATTCCTACCTAGTACAGTATAATAATACCTTGTATGAGAGATATATTAACCTAGGTAGCTCGTGTCCATTTTCGCAACAAGGCCGATCGCCGGCGCGGTGGTGGGCACATTATGTATATTTCCTATAGCTACCATCAAGCTTGAGGATAGTAGATACTTAGATTCTGTATGCGTGGATGGATATTCGAATTCCTGATCGTCAACATAACACCGACTCACGCCGATACCTATTCCATGCTAGACACTTACTCCTGTGACGACTACCATACAGCGCCTGCAGACCCTGTATGCTGCTGCTGCTGCTGCATACGAACCTGCGGTGACAACTAGCAGTACGACTCAAGATCTGCCAACGAGTCTCTCCTGACTGGCTAGCCGCCGGCGGACGACACAGATGAGCCCACAATCGGAAGCTCATGACCCAGTGTTTCCACTGTCCAGTGGATGTGTTTACTGGTGTTTTACTGCGTTTAGCTCACTGCACTAGGGGGGAATTTTGGGGCTTGGCCTGCCCGGTTTCCGCTGCCTACCTGGTCGGACCTTGGTCGACCTAGCGCCCCAGGTAGTCGCCTACTCTACAGTAGCGTGGTGATCTTTTGGTGAGTGGAGTCTCAAAATGGAAATATTTCCTCAACCCCCGCATATCGACAGCCAAGCAAGCAAGCAGTGTTTCTGTCCGTACCTAGTTAGCTGTAGCGCGGGTCCGTGTAAATGGTAGGACTACATAGTACCTTGGAGGTTCAGGTATGCGTGCATGCTCTGTAGAATATCTTAAGTACTTACCTACTTAATTATACGGACTTATATGCCTACCGACATACATACCGATGTGTGGTTACATCCTCGGAATACCCTAGCACCTAAAATATCACTTACATACAACCCGCCAACTACGCCTTCTTTTCCCCGAACATGCAAATTTGTCTGAATTGTCCATGACTGTTACACAGGGCCAAGACCGGCCGCACAAGGCTACATGTAGGTAACTATGTATGTATTATACGTAGCTGTGAGATGTAGGCAGAGCTACGTACCTATATCAAATTGTATCTAGAAGATGGGCCGAAATAGTACGGTGGGAGAATGAATAAATGGAGTGAAACCAAGTCCGGGAGCTAGAAGGAGAGTAGAAGAACGACAATAGACCGGGTCGACTTAAAACGAAACGATCCGAACAAGATCTGGCATCGCCCTTCAACCGGACTTTCGTTAGCGGCGAATTGCGTGCCTCGTTTCTCTCTCATTAATGAGGGGCAACATCGAGCAAGGTTATGTGTAAGTGTAAGTCAGTGTGGGAGGTACAGTACCTCGGCGGTACGGCGTGCAAAAAAACAAAAAACAAAAACAAAAACGGAGTGAGGGAGGGGGGGAGACGACTGGTTTAGGTACGTACTACTATTACTTGTACTGAACCGTACGCTACTCTATTCTGGTCTTGGCGGCAAACTGCCAGGTGCTTGTACGGTATTTTGTCTACAGTACCGTATGTGTACAGATGCAGATGTATTCTGTACCTCACGTACCTCTCTCTTCCTCTTCCAAGTTCTCACTGGACACTCCTCCAGAATATTAGTCTACCTCCCTACCTGTCTACTCAGACGGAAAGCCACCTGGGCTTGGACTAACTACTGTACTTATCTAGCTGCTGCTGCCACTGCTGCTTTCTTGCTGGGCACGGAGGCGAGCGAGGTAACGAGCTAATGAAGCAACGGCATAACGGGCAAAGGTCGCCTTGCCCACGTCCACGTCCACACATACATCCCTATCCACCATCCACCATCCACCATCCAGTGACCATCCACACACACATCCACATCATCCATAACATCCACACATCCCATATCCACTTACAAGTACATACATACATACATACATACATACATACATCCACCTACGTCCACGTCTAGACGACCGGCTGGCGGACTGGCTAACTGGCTGGCTGGTGGTTTATTTCAATTACATAAAACCTTGCTGCGCATTTCCTCTAACTCTTACTTCACCTAAACTTGACCATTGCCAGTCACCCCCCCCTCTCTTATCATTTGTCTCTCGACACCGTCTTGTCCATTGAAGTTTGGAGACCATCCTCTGGATCGCCCTTATCTCATCCCGCCTAGAGCGTCTGTGTCCCTCTCTCTGTGCTCCCGAGCCTCTTACATAACAGAGCCCACGCTACTGGATCCCGGTTCCCCGGATTATGTAGAGTGTTAGCGTTGTTCCTGCTTGCTGCATCCACGCGCTTCACTTACCGTTCCCTACCGGACGACATCTGCCTTGTCACTATTGCTGCTGCTGCTGCTAACAACTACTGCTCTCTGCTACCTTACCTACAACTACCCTGTCTCCCCTGAACCCTGATATTGAAGCCCACTATTGCCCGCTTCCTTATCTCTCCATATTGTTGTCGGATCCGTGGACATCACACGCACCTGGGCATCTAGACGCACCCATAGATTACATACGCGAAGCTTGTACGTACGCAGTTTGGGGGGTAGGTTAGTCGAGACTACGGCAGGGTCAGCGGTACCACCAACAGTTGTTCCTCGTTCCACAAGAGGCTAGGCGGCGGGCATTCATCCGCATAACTTGCTCTGTCGACTTCTGTATCGACTCGTTGCGTCGACGCGGTTGTACACATTTTCTCCACTGAGAGGCGTTTGCCGGTAAATCGGCAATCGTCTCCTGCCGGTATTGTCATGTCAGAAAAGATGTCCATTGACAAGGAAGAACACTGTCAAGAAAATTCGGAAGAATCCGTGGCTTCCACTCCCGACAATGGCACAGAACCCACGCCGGCGCCGCAAGACACCCAACCGGTGAAGCGCAAGGGTGGTCGAAAACCTGTATGTGAATTTCCATTGTACGACCCCGAGAGAAAGAGAAGGAAAGCCCAAATCATGGCAATTGGTTCTTCTAGCAGCGTTGCACAGGTGGCTGAGTGGTAGGGACGGATACTCGTTGTGGGCGAGATATAATGAACCAGTCTGTGATAGTGCTAACAAGTTCAAAAAGATATATGCGACCTCTGAAGAGCGCAAGCAGAGGAACCGCCAAGCGCAAGCCGCGTTTAGAGAAAGGCGTACCGAATATATTAAACAACTTGAGGACACTATTCGGGTTCATGAATCGAACCTGACAAACTTACAGACAGCCCACCGCAATGCTGCAGAAGAGTGTTTAATGTTGCGATACAAGAACTCCCTTCTGGAGCGTATCCTTCTGGAGAAGGGTATAGTACTGTGCTTGCTAAGCCGACCTCGAGCCACTGACTGACAACTTGCATAGGTATTGATGTTCAAGCTGAGCTTCAGGCTAAAACTGGGAGCCCCAATCTTGGTCCTACACACATGCCTCAGAACATGATGCAACCCCCNGCCCATCCAACGGGCCATACTCAACAGACACCACAACTCGCGTAGGCCAGCATCGAGCATAGCACCGAAGCTCGAGCCTGGAGTCACCTCGGTACCGGCTCAGCTCAACATACAACCATCGGTAGCTTCGCCAAAGACGCGGCCGACACCTCCCTCACACGCAGCTTCACCAACCAACCCGACACCGCCATATAGTGGCCATATGGCTGCAGCTTCGCCCACCGCCGCGGCTTCGGACCATGGGAATATTCGGGCAGTGATGCCTCCACCTATGAAGCAGCCCATGCCACCAATAACTGGAATATTACCTGGCCCTCGTCAACAACTGATGCAACAGCAGCAGCAGCAACAGCAACAGCAACATATTCACCAGCAGCATCACCAGGCCACTTCTGGGCCCCGACCGCCATCCATCTATCCAACTTCGTCATTCCAAAATCATTTCCAGCAGCTCGGCAAGTTAGCCCGTTTTTTCGTTAGCATAGAACTTTGTCGTCCTAGGGTTAACTCGTGAGTACAGAACAGGAGTACGACGCAACAAACGATATGATGGACGAAACCGAGACAGAGACGACGCCCCAAAACCCATACGCCTCTGGTTATTCCGCTGCCCCTCCACCCAGCATGCCTATGCACCCGCCGACCGGTGCCCAAGCCGGACAACCACCGACAAGCGCTCCGGATCATACCGGGCAGACACAGGGTCAGAACTACCCGAGCATGACTCAACTACTCGATCCTGCGTTGGACTGGGACCCGTTTGGCCTAAGCGCATCTATGGCGTTTCCGACCCAGTTTTCCTTCGATACGAGCAACATGAGGTGAAGCAGCCATGTTAGTCGTGAAAAAAATCGAATATTGGGTCATAGTTGCGTGACCAGAATTTGTTTTCGACTAGGCTTAAAGAAAACGCCCAGCTGATAGATTGGTGGCCAGCGGGGAATTATCCAAGCAACGGAGAAGGGACCATATCAAAATAGGTAGGGGAACGATATATCATATTTTTCGAAACTCACTACTTGGGAGGCAAGCGGTGAGACACTGATACCCCAGGTCGGCGGTCAGGCTAGACCGCCCATCCATCTTATCTACGTTTAAAGCTCAGGCGGCAGCATCGGGGCGTTTCGGATAGGGCGTACCAGAGAAAGGGTTTCACTATTCGATACGATACCCATCGGCCGGCCGATTGAGCCGACCTTTTACTTCATTTCACCGGCCATGCCGGGTAGAATTTTACGATACGATTTTATCTGAACCGGGCGAAATTCGAACGACATCTATGCGGAATTTCACGGCTAGCAACCAGCGGGCAGGGAAAAAAGCAATTAGCCATCACATAAAAGGAGTTTCGGGACGAATTCGAAAAGTTTATTCTTCATATTATTTTTCGTTACTCTGGCTGCACCAAAAAGCAACCAGCGCAAGCGCCAACGGGAGCGAGAGCAATCCAGTTTGCGTATCTTTTGCCCTGCCTACGCTTTCTATCTACGAACAGCATAACAATATTGGGTTGTTTGTTTATTCTTGTTCATATTATTATTGATTGACTTGTTCATGACGAAAAAAGATACCTACTACACACGGGCTCGGGGAGGATGGATTGAGTGGACGGATGGATGAATATATTTGTTGTGGCGGCATATCTCTATTTGTTTGATTGTGTCATAGGTATCGGCCAAAACACTGTATGTCAGAGAGAAATGATGGACATGGTTTTTCTGTCAGACTTTATCTTATCATTTGCTCTATTGCCGAGCTTTCTTCCCTCAGCTTCTGCTTTCTTTTTCTCTCTGTTTGTTTTGTTGGCTTACTTATTTCCGAAGAGGTATTTCTTGTTTTTGTTTATTATTATATCCATTGTAGCACTGTGATTGGCACGAATCTACAAGACAGAGTCGGCTGTTTTGTGGGGAGGATGTAGGTTTTTTTTTTTTTTTGCTNNTCTGGGTGCTATTACACTGTATATAACGACCATTACGACGATGTATGAGGCTGGTTGGCGTGATCTTGTTATATACCTAACCTACCTTAGCTTACCTCTCTAGCTTAGTTTTAAATAGTACGAATAGTAGTGAATAGGTAATGGCCTCGGTCTTGTGGAATATGTTTATGGTTCTCGTGGTCATCTATAATTTTGTTAGTATGTTGTAAAACCATCTACTTATAGAACAAACATGTTTTACCTGTCTAGAGAGGATGGAACAGACGGTATACCTTTAGACTACCAGCCAAGCGTATGATATGTAGTTTAATACCGATATCGTCTATACCCACAGTGCCTAATTTAGACACGGCCGTAAACATCGTGAATGAATATAGAGTATGCCAAGGCAACCACGGCTACCCATGGGACCTGGCGGGAACAGGACCATGCTAGATCCAGTTGGAGACGCAATACGTGCATTAGTTAGTGTGTCCAGATACGCTAGTCTAGTGCATCTACTCTACTCTACTCTACTCTACTCTACTCTACTCTACTCTACTCTACTCTACTCTACTCTACTCTACTCTACTCTACTCTACTCTACTGTACCTACTTAGAAGTAGTCAAGGTAGGTAGTTTATACTCCAGGCGTTTGCTTGAGTAGCTACTTGCTTGGCCTGAAGAATCCCTTTTCAGATCCCGTCCAGAGCCCGAGTACCGGGGTCGCTGGTGCGACTCAGCAGCGCAGACAAAGTTGTGCCTTGTAGGTATTCCTACTGATCGATCTAGCTAGGCTAGGGAGCTTTCTGGCATCTTTCTAGCGCGCGTGCTAGGTCTGTGTTCGTCAGCCGAAGTCGGGGTATTGATTCTAGGCATATGTATTGTTGGTTTTGGGATTTATGTGTTTATGTGTTTATTTGTTTATGTGTTGGTGTTGGTATGTACGTTGTGTTTTACGTTGCGAGCAACAGTAAGTCGATTTGATATTCACATTCACAACAGGTGCAGGTATTAAGCACGGAGCAGACCAAGAGGGTAGAGTAGGCGCCTCCATGGTTGTGGTAACTCTAACGTATGAATGGCCTCATGATTGTGCAATTGGAGGTTGGGATGCAAAAGCAAGGGGTAAACTGTTTATTACGCTAGGTGCAGTAAGTAAGTAGTAAGTCTACCTGCCAGCCGGGTGTTTCCGCGCGCATAGATGCGGTTACCATGGTATGCGAACGTCTGTTACATGGCGCTTGCATGGGGAGGGAAAAGGGATCGGGATCGTTGAGAGGTCGAAGGGTCATTACATCCTGCTGAAACCTCCCTCCCTCGCCTCCCTTTCTCCCTTACCTCCCGTGTTGGTGCGTACTAGGGCATGAAATGGCATGTGCCGTGATCCGGTAGGCAGCCGACCAACCAAACTTCAATCAGCGCAGCTTAAGCTTATAGCTTACGCTTCGGCTTACCTGGATTCACCTACTTGCGTACGTAGTCCTCACTTTGCGTCGCTTCGCCTCGGTCTGGCTCAGCTACCTACTTACTTACCTTGGGTACCTACCTACCTTCCTAGAGGCCTGTTGTATGCCCCTCACTTCGATTCACTGCGGCGCGCTCTTAGTTGCTTAGCTCGACCGGCGTACCTATTAATTACAGGTACGGTGAAGTAGTCTTGTCCTGCATCTTAGTGTACGGAGGCCTTCATGTAAGTTTGTATGGGCGGACCAACTGAGTATATGGTAGGTGTCGATGGTCATGCGCCTGGCTGTTTTTTTTTTTTTTTTTTCGCCCTTGTCCAATCTCACTCATCCTAGCCGGCAATGTGATGTCAACGTGATGCGCGGATGTTGTCCTCGATGGGCTGTCTCGTGCTGCAAATTGTGTTGTTGGCGCGGGTTTGTTGTCGTGGTTTGTATGGATTCGCCTGGTATGACCTTGTCTTGTCTTGTGGTCTGTCTCTGGATTAGCCCTCGGGGCTTCTTTGTCTCCCCTATTTCCCTTTCTTTCGTCGTCTTCATTTCCCAATTGGTGGCGACTCCTCATTCTTGATCGCGTGGGCTCGTCTGTCCAATGTGCCCGGCGCGGAGAAATAGGTGCAGGAGATTAGGAGTGTTAAAAAGACGCCCGAAGCGAGTCTTGACTAGCTAGCGCGGCGCATGAGAAACACGCTCTACTGAACACACCTAGCCAGGTAGGTACTGTATAGCAATGACCTAGCGTAGCGCTATCAGGTAGTGTAGTTAGTGTAGTAGGTAGGGTCGGCCTAGGTGGTCAGACGGGAAAAGGTGGACTCGGTTACAGTGCCCTTGGAAGAAAATTAAGCACTTTCTTCTCCCATGGTAAGCTGCTCGAGTAATAAGAATAGCTGCCTCTGATGCGGTTACTGTTCCGATGAAGGGGTCGACCGTGGACCAGGGGCGTGGACCAAATGTATTTTCTTGCATCTCCTCGGACCCAATGCCAAAAATCCGTTTTACGGGGGGAAAAACCGTTTTCTCCACCTTGTTGGCCGGCTCTATGTCAACTTGACTTCGCAGTCCCTAATTTTTCCCTTTCGCGTCTTGTTCCCTTCTACAGCGTAGTAGGGAACCGTACCCAGTCCCCTATCCTGGGCCCTGCAGTCGTGGTTGGTGGTTACCTGCTCAATCGAGATGGTCCGCGGTCGGGGAGAGCATGACGAGATCGGGCAAGACGGGAGAACGCGGGTGAGTGCGGGATTCCTTTCGACCAAGACCACACCACACCGCACCAACCTGGATTGGGGCCACAAACTTTGACTGCGCAGGGAAAAAAATATCTACCTAACCTGGGTATCGTCGATGGATGGAGTTGACTGTCTGGCGTGCCGAGACCCAGAAGGTGTAATGAATCGTGTCGTCGTGATGTTCTTGGCTTGCTCAATAATAACGGGCAATCCTTTAGCGCCTCCTACTGTTGGTTGCATCGTAGGACCATAGAACAGTAGAGTCATCAACTACCTAACAGGCTGGTCAACCGTGGTGGTTGGCTGTAAGCTGATGCATGCTGGAAGCTCTGAGTTGGTGCACATTCTAGGTAAGTAGTGCGGGGGGCTTGTTCATTTCGCTGCTGTTGACCGGCGGGGTTCACATATGTATGGAGGTACTGCAGTGTACATCTGGATCATCGTGCAAGGGTGAGTAGGTACAGTACGGTTCATGCTGTGCAGAATACCGTCAAGCAGAAGCTTAACAAGAAAAGCCTGGAAGCCCACCGGTGGTGCGCAGGAACCCATTCGCTATTCGCTATTCGGCTTGGCGCAGGCAGTCGCAGCAGCATGGAATGCATTCTAGACCGGGCGTCGTCATGGTCGTGTGTCGGTCCGTTTGACTTGCTCGCCGTCTCGTCTCACCACCACTCCACACCGTATGAACCTTCGTGTCTCTCCGCAAGTGAGAGTAGTCTGGGTCACATGAACCAGCTTCACGATGGGTCACGATGAGTAGATGGGTACCCAGTTGTCTGATTTGGCGCCGGTCTGGGGCTGTCCTGGTGTGATGGTAGAATGACGATGGTCGTGTCCCTTTGCTAGTGCCTTGGTGCTCTCACCGACAGTTGAGTTGCTTGAAGTGGCAAGACACGCCAAGCTGGGTCTGTTACGTCCAACTGCATAGAGCAGATAGATGGATAGATAGCTTGAGTACCGACCTAGGTAGGCCTATGGTGTCGACTAAGTATCTATCTATAGCCCGACAGCTAGGTTTGACGGGATAGATAGGTTGGGAGGCGGAGGCGGGGGCGGCCGTATGTACGGAGGATAACTGAGCCCCCGTGACGATCTCACTCGGGATCCCGCCGGGCTTTGCTTCGCTTTGCTCTGCTTCACGCCAGGCTACTCGGAGGGCATAATGGGGAACAGATAGATAGGTATATCAAGTACGCCTCTACCTACTTACACCAAAAGCACTAGCTTTAGGTTGGCAGGACGAGGTATACGTGGGAAGAAGAAAAAAANTATGGTCCATGGCCGTTTGATAATGCTTGTATCTGATCCATTCCTGGCATGAGGAGCCGGGACTATAGAGGAAAGTATATGCATACATATACACATATATGGACGGTATGGATATTTCCGGATCGAATCGAAGAAAGGGTTCTGTTATCTTCGCAAGACGACAAGGGGAATGAGATCGAGAAAGGAGGCTGGCTGCCGAGTATTTGTACCTGGGCGTCCTTATCTCTGGTTCCGTGGTCCCCCGACTGCCTGCTAACATTGCTCATTAGGTGATCAGAGATAAGGAATACCCATTATCAACAAAAATCAAATCGAAATGCCTCGGTGCAGAGCAAGACGTCACATCACCCCACGAGTTGGGTAATCGATTACATACATGACAGGTATCTAGGTATGTCCTGTTTGTTTTTTGTTTGTTTGTTTTTCCCCTCCTGCTTCTTTTTATTAGGAGCTAATGTCCGCAGATAATTATGTGTGTCTGATGTCTGATCTGATCCGCGATAAGCCCCAAGCTGATCTGACGTCCATGCCTTATGTATAGGCTACAGGTACAGGGACACCTGCATATACGTCACTACCGTGATCGATATCTATGTACAGAGAGATAAATGTCCATGACGGGCGAATCGTGTCATCCCCGGCCGGCGCTCTCCCGTCGCTTGCATGGGACGATGCTATGCAAGTCATCCATGTTCCTGCATGTCGGTCAGGAGAGCCGGATAAGAGAGCGTGCCCCCACGGCGCAGCGCTCGAATGAATATCACTACGTTGTATTTACATGTGTGCAGGCACATATTTACTTCATGTGAGAATCTCCCCGAAATCTATGTAGGAGGTTAAGTATACCTGAGAATTTATATTTACGTTCCTATCCTCTTGACTGTTATATATCCTCGGAGTTCTCAAGCGATTAACACGTGTGGTTCCCACTACCTTGTCGTCCACCCTGGCCTGTTGTACTTGTTTACCTACTTAAGGTATGCAGGACGACTACTATATTTACGCCTTTATTGTTTATACATGACCTCACCAATATTTTTATTCTCATCCGATGAAGTGTCACACGGACGATTTCATACCGATTTAGTATTTCCGCTTCTTTTCAAGAAAGAGACTGCTATTTTACGTCTGTCCTCGAATGTGTTTTCTACATTTATTTGCATCGATCTATGCAAAGGAAAGCTGGCAGGCCAAGGTATACAGAGAATTCAGCTCTCACCGGGGTAGTGGTAGTGGAGTAAATCTATCAGTAGACCGAGCTAGGGCAAGTCGTCTTCATCTTATAGCTATCTGAGTCAGCATACTCGTCTACAGTTAGGCCAATACACAACAGAGCTGGAAATGGCATCATAATTAACAGTCGTCGATGCACGGTTAGAGAGTTCTATTGCGTGCCTATGGTGGCCATAGGCGACGCGAACCTTTTGTGAATATCCTAGGATATTTATATTTTATCTCGAATGCACGTTAGGCAGTAGGCGTTGAGCAGGAATCGATAATATGGGAATTGATTAGAGATGCCTCACTGTATATGGTTCAGCGACACAGTCTCTACGTGTACAACGGCTGTGAAGTTAGCCTAACCTAAGTATATCCCCGTTGTATAGACAGGTATTCTTTCCTTCGTACCTTATATAGAGCCTCTATCTTTTATCGTGAGTCTCTAAGAGATGTTGGGGATCAATCGGTTCAAAAACTAGATCAATTAGTATAATCTAAATGGATAGATAAACCTACCTAGGTACGGTGATAGGCGTGCACATAATTGCATCACTGACGACTGCAGAATTTCCAAGGTGCGAAGCCCTCTGCCCTATCTCTGCAGCTTATCGGCCAATGCCCCACTAGCGGTTGCTGAGTCAGCGGCGCACTAACTAACAAGCTCTGAAAAATTGAAATGCCATGGGACAAATCAAAACCCCGCAAAGCTGTGTAGGTAGGTAGTACCTGAACAGCTATCCCTAGCAGTTAGGTATGTAGGTAGGGGAGGGGACCTGGTAGGCTAGGTAGTATCTTAGGTAGTATCTCAGGTAGGCGTAAGGTAGGTAGGTAGGTAGGTGGGTAGGTAGCAGATCTCGGCACTGCCAAAACATTTTCCGATTCCGCCTAAGCGACGGTGCTAGCACTGGGGCAACTGGGCACTGCAGGGAAGCAAGCAGAAGGTTCGTGCGCAAAACTGGCGAAACTAGCAAAAAAAGGTGGGAAGCTAGAGCAAACTCTCACGCACACACACTCACACACACTTTGAATCCACCCGCCCTCTTCGCCTTGAACAACAACACACACACACACGTCCAGTCCCGTCCATCCACACGAGGCGCAGGACGAACCCCTCAACGACTATTTTTTTTGTCGTCTTCTTCTGCAGGATATGACCTCGTAGGCCGTATCCTCTCCTCATCTCAACTCTGCATCGCCACGTCCAGCTCGACTGAGGTCCGTACAGCTACGCCTTGCTGAAAGGCGAATAAATTGGCGACATCATGTCGGTCGCCTCAAAGGTGTGTTTGCGTCTTCATTTTTAATTTATTTTTTCGATCTCGTTTTATTCTCTGCTTTCTCCATTTCCGCTCCCTTTTTGGCGACTAGCTATCCCCCCCTCTCTCTCTGTCCTTTGTCCGTTGGGTACCTCGCCAGCCTGGAGAAGCATCAACAACGAGCACCCCACAGCCATGAATGCCCACGACGCTTAGTGACATGGCGGTGACTGGCCGCGGCCCATCACAATCAATTGGCCACTTGATATACGTCGGCTTGAGCTAACATAATGCCCTTAGAACCTCTTCGCCCTCCTCGGTATGTCGATCCCCAACACAATCACGACTAGATGAAGATCATTTTTCTATTCCAACATTTTGTTGCCTGCCCGCTCGGCTGTCTGTTTGTCTGTTTATTTGACACCAACGCCCACTAACCCGAACATCCCCACCCGATTAGGCAATGACGAGGAGGATGAGAAGCCGTCTGGCCCTGTGAAGACGGTTGATAAGACCCTCCCGCGCACCACTAAGCGCAATGTCGAACCTCAGGCCCCTACTAAGCCTGCTGGCACTACTAG
>JAPUUL010000251.1:0-22727 GCA_029590625.1 Lasiodiplodia mahajangana | reverse complement strand
CCTTGGCCCCAGGTTGGTCTTGCTTGTTGGCGAAGACGAGYAACGCGGCGTCTTTCAGCTCCTCCTCGTTCAGCATAGCAGCTAACTCATCGGCCGCAGTTTGAAGACGCTCGATATCGGTGCTGTCGACGACGAAGATGACAGCTGCAGTGTTCGCGTAGTAGCACCGCCAATAAGGTCGGATAGATGTTTGACCGCCCAGATCCCATACGTCGAAGTTGAGGTTCTTGTAGGTGACTGATTCTACGTTGAAACCTATCGTGGGGATGGTTGTAACAACCTCGCCTATCTACACGTGAAGTTAGCTATCTAATCCTTCTTCGTGGTATCTTCGGGGATTAGATGTAAACAATCCGCCGTCAAAGACAGAGAACTCCGGGGATACTAGCCTTCAGTTTGTAGAGTAGTGTTGTCTTTCCAGCATTATCCTACACGACAACGGTTATCCTATTAGCACTGCCTGCCATGGGCGTTGATTCCGCTTTAGGGGGTTAAGGGCCAAAGGAGCATACCAGACCCAAGATCAATATCCTAACTTCCTTCTTCGCCCAAAGCAGGCCTGACAGCCATGATACACTTTGACCCATTTTTTATTGGGTGTGACGATCGTGGTAATATTCGGGGAGATCGAGGTGAAATATAAGGCCGCGCCTCCCGAATGTAGCGGTACTCGAATCGTTGACGACTCGTTGGCTGGAATAGGATCGCGAGGAGAAAGGGGTTACTGGTGATGTAGATCGCGCCCCCTAAAGACAGTAACAACGGCTCAGGCTATTGATTATAGACGATCCACAGGCGGTGGTCGGTGATGCGATGGCGTAAAGGTTATATCACAATAGGTAATATTTCGTGCAGGGTGACCTATTCGACCACAATTCTTCTCTTTCCTTTGAATCTTCAAAACTAGAGTCTAATGAGGCCGCCTGTTCCAGGGATGGTCCGTTAGCGATTCGGCAGAGAGCGCCGATGCCTTGGCTAAGGTTAGGTACCGTTGCTTGGCGGCTTAGATAATCAGTCTTCGAAGCTTCCATAACCTTTATCCTTATCTTCACGGTAGGGGGATTCTGTTATCTTATCGTAAACAGTCATGTGACTGAGCTTGAATAGTGACCCGCCCATATCTGGTTTTGGGGATCCAGCAAAGGCACAATCAACCGAAGATTTTCCCACAATTTCCAGTCGGGGCTGCAAAACCCTCGCGCAACCAAAATTCCTGACCCGCCATAGCCATACTGACTGATTTGACCGGCTACTCCACCCTCCCTTCCCTCTTCCTACTTCTCTACCAAGAAGACATCACCAACATCTCTCGACATTTCGATTCGCAAAAGCAGTCAAAATGCCGGTACGTAATCAAACGCTCGCGCTGTCCCTTCGTATAAGAGAAGTGACCCCATGATGCTGCAAACGTGCATCAATCAAAGTCACTATACCACGAATTGGGCTACTGGGCGAATCCTGCTACCATTTCGAGATTGAAACGCCGTGATACCAGAGCTAACGAGACATTCCCGACTATAGAGCCACAAGTCTTTCCGGACGAAGCAGAAGCTCGCCAAGGCGCAGAAGCAGAACCGCCCTATCCCCCAATGGATTCGTCTCCGAACTGGAAACACCATTAGGTACGATGAACATATTCCGACGGCGCCCTCGCACCTACCATACGAGCTACCACATGTACCCTACTCTTTCGTTCCTCGGGCACACACAAAAACTAGATATTACGTATAGCCTAGGCTAACATACGCATCAGGTACAACGCTAAGAGACGTCACTGGCGCAAGACCCGTCTCGGCATCTAAATGCCTTTTCTCTTGTTCCGCCTACATCGACTACAACATCCGGCCTGCCTTGTACCCTTGTACCCTAGCGAGAGAACCCACCGATCCCTCAGTTGCCCATCAAGTTTACGCGCGACGGAATCGTTTTCATGACGAGGATGGAAGGGGCACGTGAAGTGGACATGTGTGTCTAATAACGACATTTTTTTCGGCCAGGCAGATGGACAAAGATACATGAAACAAACTGGTCGATGACGGGGTGGGCAAGGACGTGAGTGTATTGTTGGCGAATCGGGTTTCTTCAGGGACTTTTTGTCATTTAAGGTCTGCATGGTACCGGTCACATGGGAAATGAAAACAAGCTGCGAACAGAGTAACCTCGAGATTCGAGTATGGCCTATATTGTGTACGTGATACTCGACGTAATATCGAACTTTGTCGGTCAAGGGCAGTAAAAATGCTACATGAGCAATACAGTCGAGGAACACACTCGATGTCACTCAATGAAGCTTTAGACCCGCGAAAGGAAATCCAGCAGGGCGGCATCAAGTTGAATACTTCATGACACATGGACTATCTCCTGCCACTCCGGGATGCAAATCCCAAGATACGGCCCCACCATTCAGGAGCTCGCGCGAGGGGCTCACGATTAACCACGAATTCGAAAAACTAAAGCTCTAGGATCCCGTGAAACATCGGATTACGGTTTCAACGTCTCGACCTGATAAGTACGACCCCCATCTCTATCGAAACCCCGAAACCAGAAGCCACGTGAAGCTTAACTCCCCATCCTCGACCTTGCTTTCTTCCCCTTCTCTTCCTTTGCCCTCCCCTCCCCTCCTAGAGAAGAACCCTCTATATACCCACACATACAACATAGCAAAGCTGAAGTCTTACAACGCGACGGACCTTCCTGTCTCCAAGCCAAGATGAATTTATATCATTAGGGAAAGCTGCAGTATAAACAAATAATGCCTTGGATAAGGAAAAGAAACGGAACGGAAGCAGCAGAAAGTCGTCTGTTGAAGTCGATTGAAGAAATAGTCATGTTGAAATCTACATTTCGGCCTTCTAGAATTTACTAATCAACCGCCCAACACTAGTCCCGGTGACAACTATATGCATATTTCACTAGAGGCTGAGCTCAGCAAGGTGCACTATACTCTCAGAAACCTAGGACGAGGAGTAAGATGTCCAGCTTTGAGAATCCAAATTTAAAAGAGGGGGGTTGCACATGTAGTCTGATAGATGAAAGTACTGCCAGGAGCCCTTTGAGCTATTATACGCGTGACTAAAACTACCATGTATTGAGAAACTTGGTCCACCTTGGACAAACGGCACGCAACACCGCAGATTCATGGCCAATGAGTGGCAGAACATCTACAGCCAAACAGCAAAACTTCCCAACGTGAACCATACCGAGGAACGCCGTTGCCCAGGGCAACCTAATACCGGATCCTGATATGTATGATCAGATTGTCATCGTAATGCTTTGTTGCCATCATTCTCAACTCTAACGGTTCTCTTAAGAGGCCACAACCAGCACTGACTTCCACCTCCAGCAAATTCCAGGCGAAGAGATGTGTCTCTCACGGGTCTTTGGTTCGGTTCCGGGTGACCATGGTGATATTAACGGTCCTCAGCCCACTCATTCTCCCGACGGATTTGTTCCTCCTCCTCAGGCGTGAAGTCATTGGTAATGTTGAAGGTCTTTCGGATCTCCTCAGGCGACTTGCCCTTGATCATGTTTGCTACGGTCTTACAGCCGACATCAAGAAGAGGTTTGATATCAAGGTAGTTAGAAGCCTGAAGAACAAAAAATTAGCTGGTGGGTGGGAAAAATAAAGATCAAAAACCTCTGGGATGGTCAACGTACCAGGATGATCTCGAAAAGCATCTCCTGATCAACTTGCATGAACTTTTGATCCCACTCATCAATGTCTGTAGTCTTCTTGCGGTTATCAGACTCGTCCTCGTTGGCCGAGGGAGGGTCGTTGCGGTGATGCTCGCACCACTCGATAACCTTGCGCAGTACCGGTTCGGTGACCTAAAATGGTAGGCAGAAGCAATTAGTAGGGCGAACGGCATCACAGGCGGATGTAGTTGTGAAACAAGCTTACGTTAGGGATAGGGACAACTTGGCCAAGTGCACCTTCACCAAGATCCTCCATCATGTTTTTAATCAGGGTCGATCGCTCTATGACAGTTCTCTCTTGACGCATGTTAGTAACAATACCGAAGGAACGCGCAAAAGGGCTAACAAGCATCATGAATAGGAGGGAGAACAGAAGAGTGCAAAGGTACTGGGAGGCAGTCTTACCAACATCAATCACATGATTGTCGTTGCTCTGTAATGTGATCATTGTAGGCCCGCTCGAACCGTTTTCGGCAGACATAGTGTTCGTGTGTCGGTTGAGGGTAAGATTGGGTATCAATGGTGATAATCTAGAGATGTGTGGTAAGCAGTGTATCCCGTCACAAAGATAGCCGAGCTTTATTGTATGGGCGATGTAAACTTGATGGTTGAGTGGATGATGGAAGAGGGAAGGGTATCGAGAAGTGCGGTCGAGGTCAAATATCTAAGTGGTATGGTGTGCAAGGCAGGTGCGACAAGGCGATATGTTATAGGTCGGTGCGTACACGCAGCTATCTCTGATCAGAAGCAGGTACCTAGAAATTTCTATCGGTTGGCAGGCACACTAGTAGTAGGCAGTAGGCGGCGCCACCTAAGAGGAACAAGGTGCAGCGGCAAGATTCTAGATGACTGATGACTAGGTAGAGGAAGGAAGAAAGAGGAAGCTGAAGATGATGATGATAGGTGGGTAGGTTCCAGTATGTAGGCAACGGTCAAGAAGGGATGCCCGATGGGGCTAGGTGGATGTGCAATGGGTGAGAGCCGCTAACCTAGGTAGGCGTGGCTGGAGCTGGGTACGGGGAGGGGACTTGCTTGGCCTGGCCAGGCTGATGCCGTCATTTGACCAAAAAAGTGCAACGGAAACAGAACAACAAAAGCATTCTACGAGGTCGGAAGCAACAAGGGACCAGTAGAACTTACCTTTATTGATTACGGGGAAATGGCCGGAAGTCACACTGAGGAGCAGCGATTTTTTGCGTATAGTGACTGACTGGAGGGCCAGTGAAAGTTGGTGAAGTTGTTAGAAGTTGGTCGATGGATGAAGGTGCTCGAGATGGAGAGAGTGTGGAGAGTGAGTAGAAGGCTGACGCTGAGTGGGGAGACACCGTCTTTTTATTACCCTGGGCTGGGTACCCAGCTCTGCCCACCCAGTACATGGGTGCCACCTACCTGAGTATTTAGTTGTAAGGTGCCTAGATGGTAGCCTATCATATGCTGTTTTTAGGAGTACCTGCCTACATGTAAGTTTGCTACTACGCATTCAACGTTAATAAGGTTTGTGAGAAAAAACAAAGAGGAGTGAGGAACAGTGATTATGTCAACTGTGACATTACCAGGTACCAAGTACCCAATATAGGACAGGTATTAACGTTTGAACATTAATCTCCTAACTGCCGCCACTATTTGCAGTACCTAAGTGTGAAGAATTTTCAATTGGCTCGTTACCTAAGATGCATTGCTTGAATGGGTCCTACCAAACCTGCAGGGGGCATACATACATAGTAGGTATGTAGGCTCGCGCGTTAAATATAACACTTGCGCAGCTATGGTATGATAACAGTTACTCTTAAGCGGATGATATGTGATATGCCCAAGCAAAATATAGTATAGGTACTCCGATCAAAGGTACCTATACTACTATTGCAGCTCATTTTCTGCCAGTCTGCAGAGCTAGGTAGATTAAAGTGTATGCTTAGTAAGTGTAACATATGAGTGCGTAAGACGCAAACCTACATACTGTACATCTTAGGTGTGCGAGGTTGGTAGCCTCGTTTTTTTTTTTTGTTTTTTTTTTTTTGTTTTGTTTTTTTTTGTTTTGTTTTTTCCTTCCAAAAAAAAGAAAGAAAGGAACAACATCTGCAGCACAACAAATCACAAGAGGGCACCAAGCACAAACCAGCACGGACCGAGATAGATATTGTAACCGTAATCGCGTTCTTGCCGTTGCACATCCTGCCTACCATGCAAGTAGCTAACAGCATTTTGCTCCCTCCCTACCTAAGTACCTACCTACCTAATGATTAGCTCTCCCTCCCTCATTTCCTACCTACAGTGCCTTCCTAAGTATCTACTGAGGCTGTAGGATTTTGTGAATCTCAAGTCATCGCATCCAAAGGTTCCTTGAACAAAGAAAATTAAATATTAGACAATAGAAGAACAGAATATGCCTACCCCACGCCGACTGGAGAACAAGTTCTCGTGTGGTGTTGTTGATTTGATATGTGAAAATGGTAGTTTGGAGCCAGGGTATCAAAAAAACCAAGAAAAGACCCAAGACCAACAGCCATCCATCTATTGTGGTATCCAAGAGCCCCAGACCATAACGTAAATGGAGCGAAATGAAACGAAACTAAGAGAAGGGAAGAGAAGCAAGGTGAAGAAGCAAGGGGGGGAAATCTAAACACCATGTCGAATGACCCCTTTATCGCCCTTCCACCGTCCATCCCTAGACAGCCACTCCGATTGGCCCCTTGTCCCAACTCTGATTTGATGGACACAAACAGAAGCCGGTGAAAGATATGGCAGCCGATTAGGGCAAGGCCTATCCATGCTTAACGCCCCCCTCCATCCGTCGCAACGCCTCGCGGTGCGCATCCAGGAAGTCTCCCCGCCGCATCATCTCCTCAAACGCGCGCTCCTGCCTTTCCTTCTCCTCGGCGCCAGCAGCACCGCCAGCAGCAGCACCACCGGCGGCAGCGGCGCCACCAGCACCGCCGCTGGGGACGGAGGCAAGCTTGGAAGAACCCTCGGCGATAAGCTATAAAAGTCGTAGTCAGTAACCAATCTTCATCCCCCAGATCGAGTATATGGTCGTACCTCGTTGATGTCCTTGCCCTCGAGCTCGGANGATCAGGGTATCCAGGCGGTCCTCGTCAGCCTCGATACCGACGGAGTCGAGGACCTTCTTGACATCGGCAGCCGAAGGCGAGGCGTTGCCAGCAAGGCCGAGGAGGAGGTAAGCTGCGAGGTGCTTCATTTTGGTAGTTGGTACTAAATACTCCAAGTCCTGGTTAGAACGGCGCGATCTCGAAGTCGGGTTGTGATAGGCTTTGTATCAAGAATACAAGCTACTGGCTGCTCAAGGCTGGGCGGTTGGAGAGTTGCATCGACTTACAGAAAGTAGGAGATGTGTAGAACACGAGAAATCAATCGATTTAACCGCGAGATTGGGCGGAGACTGAGCCTTCGAGTTCACTGGGATGTTCGGGGTGAGGTTGAAAGTGGGATGTTGGGATTTTGCGTCTAGAAAACTACCATTAAAATGTTCCCACCAAGCGAAGCGACCTTTTTTGCGCAGAGACATAATTCGTGGGTTGTTGTGGGGTAGATATGCAACTAGCCTGTCTCTGGATCAGCTGATTAGGGTCAGTGTGAAGCACTAAACGATATATATGCATATACCAAGCAAGCGATAAGCTATGGTCTGCCTAAGTACCTATGACGTTCCGAAAGGGACCCACATGGCCCTACCTTTTTGCCTTACGAGCGATTTCCTAGGAAGTTGGTCCTATCAATGGCGATAATTCCTTAGTAGAGCTAACACGACTCAACTTTTCGTTTAATTTAATGTAACGAATAATCCCATGGTATCTTGTACTACCATTACTACTAATCCTTTGTCAGTATTAGACTCACGTAGATTCCCATGGACGAGATCTGAAGATTAGACATTACTCAACGAAGAAAAACAACGACGAGAAGGGGCTGAAAGCCGTGTGCTGAGTGAGCACTCAGTAGTGAGATCAGACTCCGAGAGTTTGGGCGGCGCTAAGCACTGTTGAAAATGCCGCCCATCAACCGTTCGATGTAGTTTAGAACGATCCGGCCCTGAAAGTTAATATTGATCTGCGAGGGACGGTTACCTTCGAAATCCACATAAGTCTCGGTACCACCGACGATAGTGTCTCCGATTCTATATAAAAAATTTGTCCGTCGGCTGTGACGCCAGCTATTCCAAAAGTGACTCACCGCAAAGCTAAGGGGAAACTGCGCGGATCGGTTTTGTATATGTAAAATCGCACGAAGGCGAAACTTGCCAGTTGCCACTATTGAATATAAACCATCGTATAAGCGCCATACTGAAAGCGAGGACATCGAATCTACGCCGAGGAGGCTCTCCACGGCTACTGGCACTCAATCATTCTCTTACATTATTAGTAAGGGATGTTCAAATCTCTAATTACCCATTTCTGGAAGTCGTATGCACCATCCCCCAAGTCTTCTAGTGGAGATAATGCCCCTTTTTCTAGACGAAGACTCTGCTCGCAGACTTAAAGCTGGACTCTTTCGGTCATTTAGTGACGACGATACTTGGGACATGCTACTAATACTAATAATTCGGTACTGTCCCACAGTTCCCCTAATATATACTACATATACGCAAACAAATCCGCCCTACGCTCGCGTAGGAGAAAGAGACTTATTAGTCAATTATGGCAGATATTCGGAAGTCTTTGTAAACAACAAGAAAATGACACGCANGGCGCCGGGGTCAGCAGATCAGCACTCGATCTTGTGGTACGTAGGACTCGAGCAGCGCGATTATCACCCCTTATCGTCAGAAAATGAGTATGATTGTCACCGTATTACCCTCATGCAAAACAAATCCGCAGTAAACTCCCCATTACCGAATTCTCGCAGCCTCGGTATTTGCTTTTGCTTTTGCTTTTGCTGCTGCTGCTGTCACTGCCGCGGCGAAGGCAACTATAGCTTTCACCCTTTACAAGATGATTGTGATGACGATGGCGTCATAATAGTTGAATTTGAGTTCTGACATATTCTGTGCCTGATGAAACTTTGGCTGGCTTTAGATACGGGCTGGGCAAATGTAATAGTCGTTGGTTTAGGCCAAACCTGACTATACTTGACTTTTTCAAACTTCAGCTTCAGAACGTGACGATCAGTTTTTCCGATATTGAGGAAAATATGCGTTCTACTTTAGAAATCGCAAGGAATCGAGAAGGGAGGTATGTTGGTAAGTCTGGTGTATTGTAGATCACCCTGTTGTCTTAAGCTCCTATTCTCATATTCCTTTTCTTCGCGATCTCTTCGCAACCTTGTTTTTTCTTCTTCTTCATTTAATGCCATTAATCTCAGACGTTTTGGAGTTTGCATAATATCGTTTGCCGCAACAAGTTGAATTATTCATGTTAATATAAGTTTATTATCAAAAACACAATCGATTTATTTAAATCGTTTACTTAATGACTTGATATGCTCTACAGACCGTTCAAGTTCTCAATAATGGTTTGCTTAGCCGCCTAAGAATAGGAAAAGCGTTTGCGCACAGAGATGGTAAAACAGGTACCTAGGATGTATGTATGTATGAGGTATGTACCTATGTACCTCATTTGTGACAGATTGGCAGTCTCGTGGCAGCTAGGTAATGTGGCTTGCAACCGGCGTGGCAACGAATCATGAAATGCCCAATGACGTCGCATGTCTCCAGCCACAGCTGGCGCTACCAAGCCAAGCAGAACAGCACGAGACCTTCTTATCTGATTATGAGGTTTCCTGGCGCAACCTTAACTTTTCGATCATATTCTTTGTTGCTTTTGGGCTCGTGCACCAACCCCCCTCCGCATTCGTCCCTCGACCACTCCCAACAGCCCAGTGACCAGTAATCTAAGCGCTGTCGGAACCCCCTTGCATATTCACTACACTCCTTGCTTGTCCGACGCTGCGAAAAATTCCCCTATAAGTAGAGGACAGAGAGGAGTCATAACAGCTAAACGCAGCGGACACAGCCCACCACCGACCCATGACTCCTCGGGTCCACGACTATCTCTAACGGCCATCGGCGTTGCTCGCGAACGAATATTCCTGTGCCGTCCCATCTAGATTGAGCTTGTCAATATGCCGGTGCGTGCGAATCTACAGACATGATTGCCTTTTTGTTGTGGTGAGGCTTTGTAGCGGGTCACCTCGTGCTAACACGGCTGTGGCCACAGATCGGCGACCTCCTCGCAGAAATATCCGGCGGGCAGCCATCATCTGCCCCATCCCCCAAAGCGCCCTCGTCATCATCGGGGATCAAACGAAAGGCAGAAAGTGGTTCAGATGGTGCAACATCGACAAAGCTGACCAAGGCAAGACAACCCGATGGATCTTACTCAACTAGTAAGGTTACCCGTGATGGAGAGGGCCGAGTGATAGAGCGATCATACTCAGTGTCGCGACCAGTGAAAGCTTCAGGCTCAGGCCAGGCAAGCACGATGAATTCCGCCACACTTCCTCACCGCACAAGTTCACACTCGACAAACGGTCGCCACGAGCCACGATCATCCACCCCGTCTAGCCAACGTATGGCCTCCATATCGAACGGCAAGTCACCTGCTACATCCTCTAATGCTGCACAACCAAAACGCCCCTCAGAAGCATCCAGTCGGCCGAAGCTGAACCAATCTGCCCTGGCTACTACCAAAATCGCCCCCTCGAGACCATCCCCTACTACCCCGAACACGCCAGACTCATCGCGGGCGCCGAAAAAAGGTTCATTCAAGGAGATAATGGCACGCGGCGCAAAAGCTCAAGAAGTCATGGGAAAAGTTGGGATGATACAACATAAATCCATCGATAAGGGCATGGTTAAGAAAGAACGTGAGGTTTCCAAGCCAGAGCCAAGACCTGGTGCAGGCCAAAGTGCTAGAGGAAAGGCAGGAGCCCCATATACCGGAACTAGTCGGCCTTCGACTGCGGCTGGGCGTGATCATGGTTCTACGGGTGCATCCGGACGTACTGCATCGAGAAACGGCCCCTCGAAGGATGTAAAAGCAGGCGGCAAGTCGAAGTCGGGCTCTGCGGCAAACGATGTTGTTGAGAAGAAGGTCAAGAAATCTGCGACTGCAACGACTGGTTATGCGGGAACCGCACGGCCTCGACCCGGAGCTACGGCGAATAAGGGTTCATCTTCCAAAGGTGATCAGCGCCCTGGCCGCGGTGGGCTTCTTGAGCCCCCACAAATGGGTCGTCGGAGTAAATATGAAGATGAATACGACGAAGACCTGGATGACTTCATCGATTATGACGACGAGGAAGAGCAGGAAGGGGGTCCTCGATACTATGATTCTGACGGGTCTAGTGATATGGAAGCCGGAATGTCGGACATCGATACGGAAGAGAGAAGAGCGGAGCTATACGCACGCGAAGAGGACCGCCGCGAACAGGCCTTGGAAGAGAAATTGAAGAAGGAAAAGGAGGAGCGGAAGCGACGATGGGCGCACGGTGGACGCTAGTACACGACTCATGAACATTCATCTTTAGGCGTACGGCTGCGAGGGAGTGCCACGGCGCATTGTATCATCCGCATCGCTTCGTTCCTCTGATAGAGCGCTAACTGCATAAAATCGGGCGTTCAGGAGAGTCTCCAACGGGCAACCATTGTACAGGGTAGGGATAAAGAGTATTTGATTCCATCATGTTTTTTTCAGGGCGTTCGCGGATACCTGGTCAGAGGACTGAGCATTTTCAACGCGTGAGCGGTGTTCTAGTTTAGAAAAGATTGGAGTTCTGTACATTGTTTGACTGTCTCACCGCTTGACTTACCTTAGGATGGTAGCATGCAGGTGTAGATGTATTAAGCTAGTAGCTATTCCCTAGTATTGAGACCACAGTTCATATCAAGTTTTCTTCCGTCATCCCTCAGAACGAATAGGGGAGGGATGTGTACTGCTTGCCTTCCTATGGCTCCTCCTAACCTCCATCACGTGTCTCCCAAAACAGAATCTCGATAGTCATTGTCTCCTCGAGTGTACGAGCAGGTGCGCATTTACTACGTTACGATGGAGTGTAATGTTTTATCTATTGAAAATAAACAAAGACAACATTACCGTAAACTAGACTACGACAATAATCGTGCCAATCTAGGCCATTTGTCTAAACCGGTTTTTGACTCCAAGATGCTATGCTATACATTAGACCGAAGTTCTTAGCATACTTGAGTCTCAAGAGGAAAATATAAGTTTAACCGAACCTATTTAGGTTGATCAACAGACCTGCAACTGTACAGCGAGCTCCAGCTCGATGATCAGTCGATTTAACGACTATTACACAACGAAGACGCTGCACCAGGCCGTTTAGTAGCAGAAAGACGGCTTAGATAGGTCGGTCTCACTGCTCGCCGAGCCTCTCCCGTCCATAATCCCTTGCTCTGTTGAAGCACAAACGGATCTCAAAGGCAAAGGTTATTAGGTAGTTTACTTAGTTTACTATAGCGATAATGAGCTGAATACCGAATAGTCGCCAGCACAAGACCATATAGAACGTCGCTCCACCAGCTGAGACCTGTCAGCGATTTCGCCATGAAAAGAGCTCTCATCGCATCGACCTTACACGCGCTCCTAACCACCCAATAACAACAAACCCACGACATACGTTCCTTTGTCCGCAGAAAAAGCTACACTTCACCTTCTCGCCTTCGGAGTAGGAAATCTACTGTCATGTTTACAGGTCCACAATACAAAAAAGATACCAAAATTGCTGCGCAATGGCTTGACAGGACATTGAAAAATCGTGGATTTATCAGCTCTGGAAGTCGGAGCATGCAAGCCGGTACCAAGAAACAATATCTGACAGGTATTACCAACTCTAAATCGACGTTATTGAAGGGGTGTGTTCCCATTCCCCCATTACTTCTAGATATGTCTCCATACCTTCATATTCCTGGGCCTCTCTCACGCGCACCATTCATCACAGGAACATCCACATACAGCAGTCACCTACGGGTATGGGGTTCTGGAACCACGGCCGCATAATATTGCCATGATCAGACAACCGCAAATCAAACAACTACAATAACGACCACTCTCCCTCCCCCTGACTGAAACTAGGGGATTTCAGTCCCTGCTTACCCCGACAATTATACTGGTCAACACATAAGCTTATGCACAGCTTAAACATAGGTTCATAATGAAGATATGGGGGGTTGTTTTTGGTAACGGGAGGTCAACAAAACAGGAGCAAGGGAGCGAGCACAAGAACCCGGCCATCACCTTAACCTTCTCCTCCATGTTACGGCATTTTTGTTACCAAGGTTCGCTTTCTCCCAGGTTTATATCCTTATTGTTGAAATGATTACTTATTTCCCCATTCATCCAGAGAACAGATCCCTAGAAAGCATTCCGCTAGCGATGCCCACCCTCTACCTCCCAAGCGCCGCAAGGCCGACTTAGAATTATCAAGTAACACGCACACACCCAAAAGGCCCGCACGCATACTTTGAACCTAAGCCCCAGGCAGCGCGCTTACGAGAGGGCTGTCGCTGCTTTGAAACAACAGGTCAAACACAAACAGGATTCTTGATTTAAAGAAAATTTAGACGCACCTCCTTAGAGAAAAGGCTAGTGTATATAGTCTGACAATAGAGTCCGCATCGTCAGCAATAGCGTCCTCGTCATTGGCAATGAAGCCCTGCCCCCTGCAAGAGTTTTGGCGATAGGAAACTTTACAATAGCTTGCCGCTCTCAGGAGTGAAAAACAGAAAAGAAAGAAAATTTTGTGAGTAAGAATATATCATTTAGATAGGTGGAAAAAAATACCAATGATATACGTCTCCCCGTCATAAGTACGACCTTAGACGGCGATGGTGGAACTTTCCGTGACGTTTTCCATCTGACCGGAGACGCGTAGTTATTAAACCTCAAATCCGCCACCGTTTGTTTCACCGGCACGATATGATTTGTGTTGTTTTTCGATCCTAAACGTGGTTCTAGAATCCGTCCGTACCCGTGGATAGCTGCTGTGGGTGTTCCGTGACGGATGGTGCGCATAAGAGAGGCCCAGAAGTATGAGGGTATGGGAACACGTCTCTTCAGTGGTGTAAGTCCAGCTATGAACTCAAAGACAGCGATCTAGCTACTAGGACTGTTTTTGATGAAGAACTTATCATATTTCTCAGGCTTCCAACCGAAGACTACAGTTAGAGACCATTAATGCAGAAGTAGTTGACTAAGAAGGCACCGCTAGGAAAATAGCATCGACCCTTAGGCGTCCTCCAAAAAGGCGTTCTGGAGATAGAATGTCTCGGAAAGAGAACTCGCATCTTGCTTATCTTGAGACAAGTGACTGCAATGTTTAGAAGCCAATTCCCTGGACCTACCGATCGTGCCGGATAGCTTATCAATTCGTATTCCTCTCGGGGCAGCGGCTATGAAGCAAAAATTCCATTCGCAATAATTGCTGGCTACTAATGGTAGCGATAGATAAAGCCTATTGTTAGCAATCTTGTATCCTGTTGTATTGTCACTGTGACTACTGTGGCTTATATGGGTCGATGTGATAACCAGGACGATAATGTCTCGGGCCAAGATGGGGTTATCAATGCTCCAATTAATCCACAAAGTATGAGTTTTAATGTGTTAAATTCCCCTGGTTTTTAATCTGGGGATGAGGCTTGTTTTGATTATTTGCGAGGTTGCACAACTTGAAAATTGTAGGCATGGGGAGAGACCACTGATCAACTAAACTCAAGTATTTATCTAGTCAAGTAAGCATCCTAGCATAACGTGAAAAGCATCGTAGCAAGCATAAACCCATGTCGGCATAGGTAACCACATTTTAGAATCCCCATATCACCCAATACCAATACCGACATACTGTACATGGAGATCTTGCTGTTTTCCCGCTTCCATTCACCTAACTCCGATGAAAAGCCAATGTAGATTAAGTACTTGCCCTAGAATAACGCTCTAGAAAAAAGGCGAAATGTCCTACATTCTAACCCGTAAAAGATATCGCAGTCGTACCTGGGAGACGTCGTAACATATGTACTCGTTGTATTGAAGGTATGCATTCGGAACTCCTGTCGGACCTGGCTTAACAGTTGTATCCGGCACTATGATATCAAGTTAGTGGCTTATCGCAATCGTTTTAAAAGCAGTTCCGTGTAATACTACTCGAAAATTATGGAAGATATGGAACTAGCATCGAATAAAACTGTGGTACTTAAAGCTCCGTTGCCGGTATGCCGGTAAAATAGGAATGAGAGGTGGAAGTTTGCTTACTTTTGACACCGTTCAGGGAAGGATGGACACATCCTGCGTCCTTCCATTTTGTGGGCCCAGTCATACCCTGACCCCAGGTTGAGAGCATGCCATTAGCTTTGGCATCTTCTCCGGCATTGTATGATGCATTCGTCAGAGTTTGCAAAGGGTCGCCTAACTCGGCCTCGCACAGAAGCAATAGCGCGTGCCCGTTAGAAATATATGAGCAGCAGTAGTTGGCAGACTAGTCAGCCTATCATTTAGCATCCTAGCTTTTAGGGAATCCAAGGGTCTCACCTTTGAGGACATGTCCGCCAAATAGATTCCCTTTCCAAACATCTATGAAATGTTAGTACATATCTTAAGATGGTAGCCGGGAGGCGAGTTAAGATGAAGCCCGGCCCCTTCTAAAGAATGGGACAGAGAATTCACACGTACTATTCAAGAATTAGCATCAAACGCATTAAAATAGAAACCTTAAATATTAATAATTATAAGAGAAGTGTATGCGTACCATAGCCTGAAACGGGAGCTTCGGGGGGCGCAATCCGAAGTCCTTGACTTAAGATACCGCCGAAGTTGGTGCAGCGTGAGCCGTGCCATAAGAGGCGTCGATCGCGTGGGGTTTTGTGGGATGCGTCGAATCGGCCAAATTCCCCATCTCGCTCGATTCTAAAGATCTGCGCTACCTGGTAGTTGGCATTGTGAGTTGATCCCCGCGTGTCCATTAAATAGGCTTTCAGATGAAGAAACTCTTCACTGGTGTTGTCTAATGGTGTCACTGGCTCGAGTGTTAGCAGCAGACAAGCCTATCAATGCGACCGGGGTGATGGCAGAGTCATAGGAAGGGCTCAATGATATATAGTGAATTTCCTAGTAGATTAAGAGCTGGACTTACTCTCATTTAAGCATAACCCTCGGAATTGGCGATCAAGGGCGTTGATCTCTTCTTTCTTGTCAGCCTTCATCAATAGCGCCGCATCCTTCATGTCTCCCAAGCTCTCAAGAAGTTCTATTTCTTTTTTGAGCATTGGTTGAGTCTGAATAACTGGTGGGCGGTTACGACCGAAAGCATGAGGGATGATAGTGAAGAAAAGGTTCGATAGTTCCTCGGTTGCTTGGGGGAAGCTAGTTCCATACTGCGAAGCTGCTAGGGACGGATCGTCTAATAGAGCCGAGAGGTTTTTTAGAGCCTGAAAACCCCGCGAGATTGTCGCCTTGCTAAGTTTTCCAAGGGGAAGCTTGGCTGAATCGTAATTAAGGTCTGTCATCGCATTTGAGAAGTACTCTTGGTTGAAAATAAGCTGCATCAGCGCCTGGACAGGCTTCGCGAGCTTCGACTCTGGCTCATCCTCTGCCTTAACCTCCGCTTTGTCTTCGTCCGCATCATCATCTTCGTGTTCTGAATCAGGTTCGTAGGACTTTTCAATGAAAGCGTATTTGCCACTCTTTGGATCGTTGCCGCGATTATCCCACGACAAGCCCGATTTGGATCTGAACTTGTCGTTAAATTGCTTCAGGGCATCGGCTAAGGAACCATTACCGACTGTCTTGGATTGACCGTATTCGCCTACGCGGCCCCATCGAGTCCAAGTACGGTAATCGCCGGCGACGTTACGTAGAAGCTGATAAATGTTAACACGGCGTAGAGAAGGATGGGTGAATAGGGATAGAATTGTGGCAAAAATTGTAACATAATTATGATAGCTCAAAAAATGGAAGGACTAGGCTAACAGAGGGGATTGCGTTGCGTGGCTGAGGTATGGTAGGTGTGCGAACTGACCTGGATCCGGTAAAACTTATTGTTGTTACGGCCAGCATTAGTCTGGTTGAGTGAAGCATCGTAGATGACGCCATCGTCATCAATATAAACTTCATAATTGATCAATTCATCGTGAGCACCCTCATCGACTGGGATTTTGACGTCAAGGGACTTGGCGATTTGGCCCTCAGCAATCTTAGGTTCTCGTTCCTTTGGTTCTTCTTCGTCGGCCTTGCCCTTCTTCTTAGGCTGAGATTGATCTTCACCCTCAATCTGATCTACCTGGGACGCTGGTCGTTTACGAGTGCCATTCGTCTTGGTGGAATCATTGGCCGGTGCTTGGGATTGAGAGTCAAAATTGTAGGAACTCCCATCTAGAAGGGTAGTCTGGGCAAAACAATCCTCGAGCCATTGGAAAGTGACGATAGGGATGCCATTTGCTTGAGCCGATTTGACCTTGGCTGATGGCTTGTGGTAATCAGCTTCAGTTGTGACAAGGTGAGTAGTGGAAGCTGAGACGGATTTGGCTAATGCACCACCCAAAGGGCCAATGAAATCAGCCTGAATGGAAGCCTGGGTACGACTAGGAATAGAGCCACTGATAGCTATGCTGAGCCCAGTGAACGGAGGAGTGGCAGGAGCAGCAGCCTTTTTCTTTCTTGGGGCCATGGCTGATGAGTGATGCGGGATCGTAAAAGTTGATAAGGCGAGGCGAAGTGAGATGTGGCTGGTCTAATGCTTGATTGGGGTGGGTTGGTTTGACTGGGGAGAGAGAATGCCGGAGAAAACAAAGTTCAGTGCTGTACTAAGTATTGGACGTATGTATAATAAGACGAAGGTGTCGGAATTGCGAAGCTCTATCTAGCGGGTGCGCGGGTTTGGTCGGGACGTTGAGTTGTATGCAGAAGATATTAATTGAGATAAAAGAGTGCAATTGCCTGCGGATGATGTGAGCAATGAGGTTGGCTGAATTGAAATAAATATTTTGAAAGAGCGCGTTGTCGCTACTAGGCAACCACGTCCTTTCTCACTTTACTTCGCCAATCCAATCCCGAGGCCGAGTAACGAGTAAGAAGGCACAGATGGAGCAGACAGGTAGGTGTACAGATGCACCTACCCAACGCGAAAGCACGTGCCAATCGAAGTACTACCGTTAACAATTAGCATTTGATAGGTACATTAAGAATGGCATGTTTTACGTCTCACAATTCTGACCTGTCGGTGCGGCTGGAACTAGCGACTGGGTAGCGCAACTCAATCCATCTTGGCGCTCGCCTTCTGCCTTCAGAGTCTCCATCGAATCTCAAGGCAGCAGGTGTTGCCTGGAATACTGCTAGGTAGCTACCCGGCCAGAGACCTGGCAATTGGCCTATAATCGCAGCTCTCTCTTAAAACGATCCATGTGGGACATCAATCTATATCCCCAGATACCCATACTTACCAGGTAGGTAGGTTAGAGGTAGTGTTGCATACCTAACTCAAGCATCCTGTCGATACTGAATAAGTGGCAACCCCAAGTGCTGCCCTACCTAAACGTAGCCACCACATCAACTCATTGTTGAGATAATCTATTTACCGTGCGCAAAGGCATAAATTTGCTTCAATGTCGAGTTTACCGCCCTTGTAATTGTGGGTGGTTGAAATTGGTAATAAGTAGAATGATGCCAGCGGTGTTTTTGTATATAGGCTTCTCGTGGCTGGCAGCCACGACCATTGCTTGTGCCCATTCTTGAGTAACCGACTTCATAATTTACCACTCCATTGAAATGACATCTCCGGGTTCCACTAGCTGCCACAGATTGTATTATCTCGTACCTCACGTTGATACGGTTGGCTAGGAAGCTGGGCCAGGCATTCGAACGAGGGCCTCCTAGAAACAAAGCTAGATCATGGTCTAGTATGTGACAAAACGATCTATTAGTCTTATCTCCTCGTTCATCAATTGGGGGATCCCTGCGAGAAGTAGAGTAGTTAGATAGGAAGCTTGTAGCTACAAATAAAAATTAACAGATTCATAAGCCTTGCTCAGCTCGCCTCGGCCGTCCTGGACACATATTCGGAGCAGCATCGGATGAACATTTACTTACACTATCTCGAGGCAGATTGAAGAACTAAAATTTTTAGGTGGGGGAGCTCCCCACTAACCACTGCCTAGCGCCCTAGCGTAGGTACCTTTAGCCTGGCCTTGTACCTGAGCCTAGGTACCTACTTTGGCCTGGCGTCATACCATCGTGATAAACTATTTGATGCTGAGCAACAATATGCATAATAAACACATAAATTCCGAGATGGCGAAGTGTTGAAAGTTCCCTCCTGAATATATGTCGAATTACCCCTAATGCAAACTTTATAGGCAAGTGTGTCGTTGCAACAGACAATTCTGATGCGAATACCTACTTGCAGGTGTGTAAGTACATGCATGTAACTTGCTCTAAATATGTTCCGAAGGCCGTTATTAGTCTAGTCCGTATAAGGCAAGGTGCACGGCTGATAGGAGCAGCGCGCTATGCCACTTTGATTAAAATCAATGTGTTGCTCGATGAGATCGAGTAATGTTTTTCATGTTTTGCTGGGGTTTTATCAGGCTGGACAGGACTTCGATAAGCCAAGCCGATTACTTCCATCATTTCTGCGGGGTATTTACGTCGAACCCTGGTTTCCCAGCCTTTGTCCGCCGATGGATACGTCGATGAGCAGATGATCATATGCATTCCTCGCACCCAGCTTGCGTCTTAGTGTCTGCTCGTGAAGCCTCTTGTCCCTGGCTTGACCAATGGGCACGACGTCTTGCCACGGTGATACCGAAGCCACACGACGACCACATGGGTAATAGTGTATGTACGACCGTTGGTGTGGGGGAGCGAGCGATGTCGAAGCGTAGATGCATGTACATACAGTGCCGTTGGTACAGGATAAGTGGTGAGAAAGTCGGTTCCGCGCAAGTGCGAGTCCCCCAACTTTGATCAGCAACGGGGACCAGGTCGCACGAGGAGACTGGGTCCTGATTTGCCTTAGGCATTGTTTTTGGTATATATCCTGCGGCTCCCGTCGCAGTCGGTGTCGATGTGCTGCTACTCTGCTGACGTCTTGATTGCACTTTATGTTTACACATGCTCATGCACCTTAACACACCTACTGACATCACATATCACTATCATTGAGTTGCATTAGAGTTTCCGGCAAGGCGAACCATAGCTGATTACGACCCCTTGCTTCCTTGTTCCGCCATTCAGGCACGGCTATCTTCCCGGCGCTAGGTGTGGTCGGGACACGGAGCTTATTACCAAAGAATTACTTGACAAAAACCCGCCCGTGAGAGTCTCACTTTGGTGTCCGGTGGGGTTCCCAGCAGCCAACAATGCAGCGTTTACACACGTCCCGGGCCAAGTCATGGGTTGATAGGCTTACCGTCAATCATGAAGAGGGGCTCTCTACGGCCCAGCTTATGGTATGTCTTTCTTCTTCTCCATGTTGTCTCTGGCGTCCTGGTGAGCACGTGCTCAGCTAGCTACCGTCGTGCGCGGCGAACAGCGCCATGATCTATCTCGGCTTGAAGCTTATACTAATACTGTAAACCCAACTACCTAGCTGACAAACGATGATCTTAAACCTGTTGAACCCGCTCGGAGGCAATGGGGGCCGTGGAATTATGTCGGCTTCTGGGTCGCCGACTCGTTCAACATCAATACGTGGATGATCAGCTCCACCAGCATCGTGAACGGCTTGTCATGGTGGCAAGCATGGCTCAGCGTCTGGGTCGGGTACTCTATTGCCGGCGCCTTCGTCTGCATGACAGGGCGCATTGGCGCCACTTACCACATCGGTTTTCCTGTCGTCAACCGTGCTAGTTTCGGCATCTGGGGTAGTCTATGGCCAGTACTGAACCGTTCAGTTCTCGCTGCTTTTTGGTATGGCGTCCAGGCTTACATCGGTGGCCACTGCGTCTATCTCATGATTAGGAGCATCTGGCTTAGCTGGGATCGTACTACCATTCCGAATACGTTCCCTGCTAATTCAGGCACCACGACTGCTGACTACGCTTCCTTCTTCATCTTTTGGCTGGTGTCGCTCCCGGCTATCTGGTTCCCTGTCCACAAGATCCGCCATCTTTTCACCGTGAAGGCATACTTCGTTCCCACTGCTGGCATTGCTTTCTTCATCTGGGCCTTGGTGAGAGCCGGTGGCGTTGGGCCCATTGTTAACCAGCCGGCAAAACTACAGGGTAGCGATCTAGCCTGGGAATTTGTCAAGGGCGTTTTGAGTTCCATTGCCAACTTCGCTACGCTCATTGTTAACGATCCTGACTTCTCGCGTTTCGCTGGCAAGCCTCGTGACGCGTTTTGGTCTCAGTTATTGACCATCCCCATTGGATTCGCTGTGACTTGTTTCATCGGCATCTTCGTCTCCTCTAGCTCCGTCGTCATCTACCCCGGTACGGAGCCGATCTGGGACCCTCTGGACCTCCTTGAAAGATTCATGTAAGCCACCAAGAGAAGCCGGAGTTGGAGAATTAATAACTGACAGCATTGTCTCTCTAGTGATGACGGTGGCTCAGCGCAGCGCTTTGGCGTATTCGTTATCGCCCTTGCCTTCGCACTTGCGCAGCTTGGTACCAACATCGCTGCGAACTCCATCTCCGCTGGTACGGACTTCACGGCCTTGTTGCCACGGTTTCTCAATATCAGACGAGGTGGATATTTATGTGCGGCCATCGGCCTTGCGCTCTGCCCTTACCAATTTCTATCGTCGTCTAATAACTTCGAGACCTATTTGTCGGCGTACTCTGTGTTCCTGAGCTCTATCGCGGGTGTCATGGTTTCTGACTATTACTTTGTGCGTCGCGGTTATCTCGGAGTAAAGGAGCTTTACGATGCGCGCCGCAGCAGCCCTTACTACTTTACTTACGGTGTTAACTGGCGTGCGTACGCCGCTTACATCGCTGGTATCCTAATCAATGTAGTAGGATTCGCCGGTGCGGTCAACGGTGGCAATGTCCCCATCGGCGCCACATATATCTACAATCTCAATTTCTTCGCCGGCTTCATCGTGTCCTCTGCGGTGTATTGGATCTGCTGCAAGGTCTTCCCTATCCCAGCATGCAGTGAGAAATGGCTCGAAGTTGGAGACCAGATCGAGGAAGTTACACTCGCATACGATGACAACGTCAGCATTACTGGTAGCGATAGGTCGCGCAACGACGAAGAGGCCGGTCTAGATGGAGAGTATGCCAATAAGCACTTAAACAAGGATTAACAAAACCGGAATAGCAGCTTGTCCCCTTGGATTTAGCGCGATCTATATTATATGAAGAAAAGAAAGGAGAATTAAGGATAGAAAGAATATACGCACTTAATCATTCCTAGGCCGTTCCCGAACGCCAGGAAAGAATTGAAAGATACCTTGCTTGTGGCCCTAAGCGGTACTGTAGAGAAATTTACCTGGTATAGCTAGAAGTATCTAATGTTAGACGTGAGCGTTTTTTTTATAGTCTGTATCGTGCTGTTTTATAAAGCTAAGCTGCCTTACAGTGCTGTGAACGAATGGTATATACGGGCCACCTCCGTGATGTCTAATCCAAACAATCCGTCTACCGTCTTCTTGTCTTGATTGCCGAGCCAGCCATTTATTCTACTTCCGAGCCACGGAATATACGGGTCTTGAAGATTCGACTACCCGTCATGAGATAATCGAATTACTACCTGCGAAATCTTAGAACGCCCACTGCTTCATCCAATTATTCATCCACCGATCCTGAACAGGCCCTACGGCCGATAAAGTCGGCGACACCCCAAGCGTGCGTTCGGTGCTCAACATAGTGCCGCCAACCTCAGTCAGGCTTTCGTAGAAGTCGAGGAGCTTGATCGCCGGGTTCGCGGCGATGTCCTCGGCCTTCGACTCGCTTGCCCGAAGCGCCTCGAGCCACGCCTCCAGCGGGACCACATCTACCGTCTTCCCCTCCTTAGTGAGATGCCGGGCAACAGTCGGTACCAGCTCCCGCCAGGTGGCATGATTGGGATTGACGGTGTGGTAAACCGTTGCGCCGGCCTTGGGATCGTAAGAACCGGGCGGAT
>JAPUUL010000250.1:0-22755 GCA_029590625.1 Lasiodiplodia mahajangana | reverse complement strand
TTCACCCATTCCAGGGCCTTCCGCTGGTCGAGCAGACCGTTGTTCGGCGTGATCTCTTTCCCGTTGGTGATGAACCCGTACGGCCCGACGCGGTAGTTGAACGTGACGACCACGATGTTATATCCGCTCGCCTTGATCAGTCCATTGCCCAGGTAATTTGTGTTGCTGAGCGAGTTGAATCCTCCTCCCTGTATGAAAAAGAACACAGGCAGCTTCGAGCCGCTCGTCGCGTTGGCTGGGGTGTATAGATCGAGGAACAAGCAGTCCTCGGAGGTTCTGGTGTCTGTTGGGCTGCCGTTCGTCGCGAGGCAGGTTTTCCCATGCTAGGAAGCAGTACGAGTCAGTAGAGTGGCCCCGGAGATTTACGCCGTCGCACGAATAGGGCGCGTAGTCAGTCACACTTACAGTATTGTTCGGTAGCTGTACGCCGTCGGAGCACGACGGGTCCTCCGGCGGCATGAATCTGAGGTCGCCAATAGGCGGCGCGGCGAACCGAATGCCCAACCATTGTGCGACGCCGTCAGAGCCAGAGATGCCGGTGTATGTGTTGCAGGTGGTGTTGACGGCCAGTGTTCCAGCCGCCGTGGGGACAGATGAGCTGGCAGAGCGCAGCAGTGAGAGCGAGCCATCTCGCGGCCCGGTTCGTCATGATGGCCAATAGATGCTCGATTCCAAGGGGGTGTCCGTCGATCGCGATGATTGCGTGCCCTTCATCTCAAGTCTAAATTAAGGTTGTGGTAATAGTGATCTTCATATACATAAGTAACGATCGTTGCCGCCGCCGCAATGGGATGAGTAGAGAACGAGTAGGTAAACGAATGAGTGTGGAGGTGAAACAATTGCCCACCCCAGCCAGCAATGGGGGGGGGACCTGATGATCGTGTGTTTCTCTCGATGCCTGCTTGCCTGCCTGCCCCCTATGTTTTTTCTTTTGGCATTCCAGTCAATTTCCCCTCATGCCGGTGCTGCGTGATGATTTCACCGGGTTCCCGCCCAACAGCTCACATGGGCGTCCCAGCACCACATAATAATCTCCCGGCTCATATCCACAATGCCATCCGTCGTATTCTCCCCCTCTCCCCTCCTCCAACACGTGTCAATGGAGGGTTCGGACTGGCTAGGCTAGGTGCGGCGCTTCGCGGTGCAGGGCGGACTCGACGCAAGGTACCTGTTCAATGCCGAAGCCACGGCTATCGCATTATGCATTTGCTTTTTTGCTGGCTGCAGATTGTGTTCGGCACGTTTGGTAGGTTTGGGTTGTAGTGGGGGGTCGGAATGAATTATGATTCGGGGGGCCAGCAGGTAAACATCCCGGTGATGCAGCAATTGGTAAGGGCTCTCGTGCGCCAGTTCCTGGGAAATATTGGGGATATATTGGGGTAAGTAGCATTGGAACCCGCGGTGTAGGCATCGTGGAGCATCGTGGAGAATCCACGGCGAGGACTAGATCTGAGTCTCAACCCCAACACCGTTGTCAGGTGCTGGATCGGTTGATTTTCATCGAGTCACTTCGGTACGTCAGACCTGTCCTTTTAGACTAAAAGGTGTCATTTGTGATGAACGTTTGTCACAACGTTTCTTTAGCAGGACATCAAGAATTGATTGCCGGGTCATGCATAGGGCTCAACTCTAACGGCTTACGTAGCCTCTGATATCTCATCACATCCGCACTTGATAATATACTCCACCGTATTCAAGCACCTGCACTGACTTTGCCCCAGTCATTATCCTTAAACCCTAGGCAATAGTTCTCGTGTGCATAGGCATCTCCATTCCTTAAAGAGAGCGAGCTCCAGGCCTTCTCATATCGACCGCATGTAGTCTGCTGCTGTGGGTAGCCGTGTTGAACATGACCACTTGTTGGTGCAGGTGGATACGAAATTGCTCTCCTCCGAATGTCATGTTCTCTTATTTCCAACTGTTAAGTGTTGGCTAGAACGTTTTTGCATTTCTATTCTTCCCTTCTGCTTCTCCACGTTGTGAGAGCCTGTGATCCAAGTCATGTTACATGACTTACCAGATTGTGTAGTAGAGGCACGCTGAGTAATACAGCTCACCATTCAGGACGTTCACTTACCCGATGCAGTCTTGTTGGTAAGTCTTTATTGATCATAACGTATTCACAGGTTACCTTAGAAATGAGAGACACATCAGTATCTTAACGGCAGCGTTGTAATACTAGCATAAGAGGAAAGAAGCTATGTGTGCATCGAAAATTTCTTCCTTGAAACAGGCTTACAGTCTCCAATAAGTGACTCATCTCATTCTCCAGCCCTCACTCCCGAGTAACTCACTCATTTGTTTGACATCTCACAGGCTAGTACAGTTATTGAACACAAAGAGAAGTATATTTCAAAGTTACATAGCTTCGGACTCCTATTCGTTAGTGTAACAAACAATACACTTACTATTAATAGATTATCATAGATCTTTCCTTGCTGTTCCCCTTCTGTCCGAGTGTTAGCCATTATCATAAGTTGTGTAGGTAGTTATGACCTCATACTCAATAAATATTAGCTCAATAGGCTCAATCTCACTCTTGTGTTTCCTCGGGCAGCTATGTCACACAGATGTCGTGTTTCAATTAGCGATCTAGATCTTATGCAGTCGCACAATGTCAGCTGATTCATAGTCTAGCAGAGAAGAGAAATTTAAAGTAACTGAAGCTTCTAAAACTAACCTGCTTTTGGTTTTACGTCTCTCTATTCCACAACATAGAATCAAATTAGGGGGTCGGCATCAAGACAGTCATGTTATAGCACGAGGACAGATGCATACATGAAGTTATAGAAACATGGCGATCCATCCCGCCGTATATATTCGCAAGGAAGTCTAGCAGTGTCTATGTACTCGTTTTTTGTTCTTGTTGCAACTCGTCGCTATGATATCGTTTCATTCCTCATAATCAATCATCAATATCCCAACCCCGCTCCGCTCATGAGCGTGGCGTTTAGGCGAAAGAGCCCTGGATGACGCAGAAGCCAGCGGTCATCTCCTTGTTCTTGGCCTTGACCTCCTGGTTGGCGGGGTCCTCGTGGGCGAAGTAGTTGGCATCCCTGGAATAAATGGTGAGCTTGATGTCCTGTGAGAAGTCGTTGGTAGATCTGCAACTTACTCCTCGCTCTTGAAGGTGATGGAGGCGTAGACAGTCCAGGCAGATCCGCCGGTGGTGTCCTATGGTATGTTAGTCGATGATAATACTAGATGGCTTATGAGTATGAAACTTACCTTGAGGACCTTGACCTTAGCGGCGTGGGTAGCGACGATGTAGGGAGCGCCGTCCTGTGAAGGCTATCAGTTACTATCCAACTTGATCTCACTTCCAAGCAACATATCATGGGGCGGGGCAAGTGAAGCCAAGATGGGGGGNCATACCTTCTTGCAGGTGTCCTTGAAGCCGTTGAAGGTGGAGACGGCGAAGTCCTGAGCGGCCTCGTCGGCGATGGCGAAGGTGAAGATGCGAGTGAGAGTCATTTTGAAAGATGTGATGAGATTGATAAAAGTTGAGCTTTGGTAGATGTGATGAAGAGTGAGAAGCTTGTGAGTTGGAATGGTCTTCTTCTCATCGTTGACCCGTTTGGACAACAGGTTTATATAGACTGATGTGTCCCTCTTGGAAGGATTGATCGTCGTGCCACCGACACCGCCATTTGTCAAGGCTGGCAACAGCGTGCATGAAGTCTTCCAGGGTAGGGCGAGTTGCGCCTATGGGCTTATTCCAAAACGGCACCAGATGCATGAGAGCGTCCATAGGACTGGTGGTAAGTCAGCGTCGGATGGAGTCGAACCAAGGAACGCGGCTAGAGCCTAGTGTTGACAAGGGCATCGATCACCACATCGGACATCCAAATTGGATATGGGAACCGCTTTGGAACATAGCGAGGTAGTAGTGAATCTGCGTAGGTAAGCCCTATAAACCGTCTACCCACTTTACCGCCTTGAGATCAACAGAGTAGGTAGGTAGTTAAGCATCGCGAATTACTTAGTACATATCACAACACATACTGTGTTACCGCCTTCACACCCGTCAGCGATGAAGAGTGAGAGTTTGGTGAAGTGTCGAATTAGGGGTTTCAGTCGATGAATTACCTAAACAGGCTAACTAACATATCCACAGTCTATGATTAGCACAGCACTACTGCGAAACACTCGAGCTCCACAGCTGACAAAAGTGAGGGGCACAGGGGGGTCCCAGCAAGCCTCCGGCACTTACACGTAGATATCAATCACGGCCAAGGAGGGGCAGAGGGGCAAAGGGGGATATATGCAGTAAGCGTGTCGACCCAAACAAGATACCCTTACGCATACTCATAAAGCGAAGGATCCTTCGTGGTGAGANTTATGCACSCGCGCGCCGGCGCATGAACGAAACGCGACTCAGGTTAACCTGAGAACGCCGGGAACAGCCGCATAGAATGACAAAACCTAATGCAGTGTGAAATGAGGCCAGAAGTCAGTTCAATTGAGGTAAGGATTGTTGTAAATAAACATCAATCCTCAATCAATAGTTTGTAGGATCGACAGTTGTTAAAAATAATCACATGTTAACAGCATCTCCCAGATTTCTAATATCCTAGTTCTCATACCGCCTCGGAATTCTCAATTGATAAGTACTGTCGGTCACCAATTCGGGCGAGTCCGTAGAGGGTTCATACGATTCAATACTGATCAGATACGACGAAGATCTATCATGTTTTAAAATCGTTAAATTGTAGCTTGACATACGCGGACGCGGCTCAGAGCCGCACAAGAAGATGAAGATTGGCAAGAGTTCGGAAGAAAATGCGGGAAGATTCAAGTAGTTTGTGATCGACCTAGTGATTATAGGTTTTCTAAGTTGTGTTAGCGATTTTCAAATGATAAATCAAGTGCAAATCCCGGAACGTGGAATCCAGCTCGTTTTGGGAGGAGGTTACGTGTGATGTTGATGAACAACGGCTTAATTAGTCGTACATGGAGCCGGGACATATATGAGTTATATAGTCTTTAGCAGAATGGACAGATAAGTCCTCGGTAAGAAGAGATCGAAATCCCCCAAAAGGCAAATCTACCTTTTCTTTTTCTTGCTTCCACTTTTCTAGGCCGGCGTCTTGCCTTTTTGAAGCCATCGCAGTATATAATAGTTCTCGCTTGGGTGCGTGTTTTTATGAAGTTTAGTGTCGATATTAGAAGCCGTTTTCTCAGCCGCAACTCGAAATAGTTTGAAATATTTATTACATAGAATACCTAGGCTGGCATATAAACTCATGATGAATCATGCTATTGCTATACCGAGTTTTAATGAGGATAAGTAAATTGTGGTTTTAAGAAAGATTGTGAGTGAGTAGCCCAACAAACATATATTTAGGAATTACGGTGAAGAAGAGGAAACGCGCTGAGCGAAGTGTTGCTTAACTAGGGGTCTATAGAAAGTAAGGTTACGTAAGTGATTTACGACAGACTCTAGCTCGTGTTCATCTGCTTGTAGCATAGATCACGAGACTATGAAAAAGACGCGGCGAAATATGAGACTGATTTATAGTTTAGCGTGGTCATTTTGGCATTCTCCGAGACACAAGCTTCGATATTCATATGGATTCACATCAGTAGCCAAAAATGCTTCCCATTATGTGATACAGTTTCGTCATTTCGTTGATATCAATTATAGCAGTTGAAGTCAACAGCCAACAAGCAGAAACCACCTTCATGAAAACTAGCCCTATAAAGGCTTTCTAACTAGGCTGAATGATTTCCGCCGGAGACATTATTATGTTCCTTGGGGTTATAGACGAAAACTGTAGAACTGACCGTCTCTTCTTCACCTGGTTCTCGGCCTGTCACGGTCCCCGAATTCTTGAATCCCAGATGCTCATAGAGATACTTACCAGTTTTACTAGCTGCTAAACTGACGACCAAGGCTTCTTCCGATGCGACTTGCAACCCCCATTCACAAAGCATTGTGCCATAGCCATATCTCCAATGGTCAGGATGAGTGGCCAGTATTTGTAGGTGAATCTGGTCGTCCCCGTATCCCAAAAGAAGCTGCTTTGCCTGCCTAGCGGTATCTTGAAAGGCCCTATGGTGGGCGGGATTGCAGTCCCGGCGGGTGCTTCCTCCATGTTTTGCGACATAAGCAGAGGCTAGTCTCGTAAATACAGTGCTACCTTGAAGGGATAGAGCTTACTTACGGCTGAAAGGTTCGTAAGAAGGACCATTTTTACGCTTGTTTATGTATGAGATGTCCCATACCGCAACCGCCACAATCGTGGCTGGTTTCTTCTCGCAAGGCGTGTTATTTTCCTGAAGAGTGTTGCCCTCACCGGGCTCGGTCACGCCCACGGACTCGGCGTCCTCACTGGGACTAGGCTCAACGACATAGACCAACCAGTCTTCATTTTTTGGGCTACAAATTGTTCATGGAGCATCTTGGTGTACTTGTAGTGTTCCTCAGGGAACGCACGCCTGTGCGGGAATCTATAGTCCCATTGGGAGCTAAAAGGCATCGCCGCGATTATTACATCGGCAATCTGTGGGACGTCGGTAAGCGTCGCAGCACGAAGTTGGGGCATAATGTTATGCAGTAGAATTGGGAGATTAGATTCTCTGTTTGAAAGGCCGGATACCTCGCGAGAACGTCTTCGGAATGAGGAATGCTAGGTAGTTGACCAAGGGATGATCAAATTTCAAACCGGGCGAAGACTCTCGTAGGGTCCAAGCGGCAGTGATGACCAATCGGCCCAACGCTGCGGTGCTAGGACTTTTAAGAACGTGTTATAGTTGAGAACTGTCACTTTCGTAGGTCGAGTAGGCGTGGTACGACAGGAAGGCTATGCATTATCGATTTGATAATGATTAACCCCAATGCCCCGTGGGTTGGCTCGGCCGTACTACTTTTCAAGGAAAGATATCCATCTTCGTTGTAGCAAGAGTCTCGATATTTCAACCGCAGAGGCCAACCTGTCATGATTAATAACATGAGATTCTCCCGATACAATAATAATGAATACTATATTGGCACATAGGGGAAGACTCGATCTAGTTATCGGTGCATGCCCATCGTAGTCAAAAAAATCCAACCGGGTTCCAATAGTATGAGTGAACATTATACTTGATTGAAAATGCGGTCATAGTCGATAGTTTAGTCATGTCCCGAAGCAGTCCTCCAACTGATCAAGCATCCATTTTGGCACACCCTCTTTCCCAACCTCCGCGAATATCTCAGGCGTTATCTTGATGACCTTGCCTTTCTCGATTCCCACTTTTCTCATGTGTAGGGAGAAAACTGCCCATGCGATAGAAGTCTCTATCTCGTTATAGCCACGGTCAATCAAAAGAGCCTGCGGTCTTGGCTCCAACAACCTTAGAGCACGTGCTAGCTCGCCCTCTGAGAATGGCCTGGACTCTAGAATGCCGCCAATATTGAATCCGTGCAGGCAAATATGATTATGGATATCTCGAACAAACGCGCGGTCCTGGCTTAGGGAGAGCACTGTGATGGGTGTACGTTGTGCCATGTTGGAAAGCTGTTTGGTCTATGTTGTTTGTCAGTCACTTCCTACAGCGGCTTCGTCTAAGAACGAGCGGAGACCAACATCAAAAGTCGCGGTGATGAACTCCTAGAGGAGACATAGACTTGCGCTTGCTGCGGCAACGAAGAGGAATACTTGAGGCTGGATGTTAGCTTGCGTCATTGTTGACTTCGAAGCTGGGAATGTAGTGGTTTTTCTGAATAATGGTGTTCAGGGCCCTAGAAGCCACAAATCCCAGACACGCGACCTCGGAGGAGGCTGTACGCCACCCTTGGCAAATAAGGGCCCTATATTGAAGACAGTAGGTCTGAATATTCCTGGCCGGGAAGGAAAATACGAAATATTGTTCCAAGCTCTATTACATAAGCCCTTGTCACAATATGACAACTCATGTAGCCTGCATAATAAAGGAAACTGCGGTCAACTTAGGTGATAACGATTTCACTGCTAAGTGTTCCAAGAAGAGCCTTACACGTGGACGGTGGTGGTGTCGTCCAGAAAAGTTTTCGCGTAATTTGAGAATTCTGGCCTGCCCTAAATGCCTCTTAGTGTCATTAAAGAGACAATACGCGACAAAGCATCACCGTTATATAATAGTATTTGGCTGACGAATAATCAGATAATGTGACTCGGATGGAAAATCGGGCCATGAGCAATTTTCGAACACCACTCAGTCGTCTTACCTCCAAGCTCATTCATACCATGTTGTCGACATATGCCATTATTCTCTTGCGGGGATGAGCGGCCTCATATTATTAAGTGGACCAATAGGCAGGGATCGGATAAAAGACGGCCCAACCGATCCCTCTGTATATATGGGATCTTCTCACACCTTTCTTTTGTAACTAGAACTTAATCTTTAGATCATTCAATACTACTACAGGTGATCCTTACTGGTGAGGGCACCGGTCTACTTCCTATGATTGATCTTGACTCCACACCTCCGCGAGAATATTCGTCGCAAAATCTAAGAATGCCTTGATTATATTATCCTAGGGGGGCTTGGTGACTATATGGCAAAAGGCTTGTTGAATCACTGTGATCGTCTTCGCTATACTAGCCTACTTACTGTTATGTCAACAAATGCCGCTACACTCACGTTAGGTATGCAAGTATAATGCGCCTCCTGTTGAATCCGCCGATGTAGATGAAATGGTAACTAAGCTTCCGACTAAGTTTCATCTCAAGTCTTCGAATACCCCAAGACCATAAAAGTTTGCCCCGATCTTGACCTTCCTTGACGGCATTAGCCCCTATTTAGAGTTCCCACGCTCGGGCAAAGGTATATATCACCCAACCTTGCTATGCTTGTACTTTTTTGGGGGGATTGAGCCACCAACAGCCTCCCCGGCCCAGGCAATGAAGAATCGAACGTTTATTATCTCCTTAGGTTCTGCGAGTTAGCGGCGGTCCTGACCTTTTAGGCTTATTTTCCGCGCGGAGAGTTAGATGCTTTAAGAAACGCTCTGCTGCAGGGTTATCCTGTTAACCATTAGCGTTTTAACTGAATAGATACAGGCAGACCCATATAGTAGGATATACATGTTTTTAGGACCTTCTCGACACTTTGGACTGCAATATTTATGTCATGTTGTGTTATCATGACTGCCTTCCTGAGTCTAATAGCCGATAACTAGACTAGCACAGAAGTGGACGGGGTTTAGACCCGCCAAGCGACGATTATATATAGAAACAACATCCCGTAACGATCAACTTGGGTCCTGTCTTTATTAGTCGCCGACAATGGTATTCTGATTACTTCTATGTTGGACGTCTTTTAGAATCTAGTAGCTAACTATTTCACTCCTCAGGGCCATCCATGCCGGGGCCGGGGCCTCCTTGCCGACCCATTTGGCGGGCTTTCAGCATCTCATCGCAGAGTAGTAGGTTGGATGCAATACTTGACGAGGAAGCGATGCAGTTCCGCAGTACCCTAAAGGAGTCGTAAACACCCTCCAGGGTCGGATCCATGGGTCCACCCAGGACCAGATCCAGACCAACGACGTTTCCATCCGCATATTCGTCTTGAAGGGAGGCAACTAAAGCGGAAAAGGTTAGTCTTGTTTTAATAATGAGAATCATGTTTGGTAGTACTCACGTGCGTCTTGAATGTCGTGGCCAGCATTTGCCGCCAGCGTCTTGGGAATGATAAGTAGCGCATCAGCGAATGCATCGACACCCCACTTTGACTTGCCCTTGACCGTCTTCTTGAAACTGTCACTCTTGAGATGGGCGGCACAGGCGACTTGGAAAGCACCACCGCCAGGAACTACCGACTTGTCCACAATCATGTTGTAAACACTGCGAAGGCCGTCCCTTACTGCGTCTGTGATTTGAGTGATAGTATGCGCGTTCGGGCCTTTGATCATAAGTGTAACCGACTTGGGGTCCTTGACCTCTTCGATAAAGGTGTACTTCTCCTCTCCGAGTTGCTGCTCATACACTAGTCCGGCCCAGCCAAGAATATCGGGTGATAGGTCGTCCACGCTGTTTTGTGCGACACCTCCGCAAATAAGCTGTAGTCGCTCCATGTTCCTCCGCTTGGCCCTTCGCAGTGCAAAAATACCGTTCTTGGCTAGCACATCGAGCGACAGAGGGTCGATACCCTTCTGGTTAATGATGACAAAGCCCTTCTTGGGATCATTCCCGCAAACCTCCTTCTTTAGGTCCACGATCTTCTTCAATTTGGCATCGACAAATCGGCGTTCGCTCTCGACTAGCTTTTCTCGTTGGTCTGCGCTGGAGTAGAAGAAGCCAGAGTTGATCTCGGACTTCTCGTATTCTAAGCTGACGTTCATCGTCAGAATGAAGGCGTTTTCTAATCGCTTTGGCATATCCGGATGCCTGGCGCCATGGTCGAGAGCCAGACCGCGAATGAGTTGGGTATCGGAAGCTGTTCGGTGTTGCATCTTCATTATCTCGACCATGTGTAGATCGGGCTTCGCAGGAGCCTGGTAGATCGCCAGTACAGCATCGACAATATCGGGGGTGAGCTTCTTGGCCAAGGTGGCATTTAGTTTTGTTGATAGTGAGGTGCGGGCGACAGACAGTAGGAGCTCTCGGTCGACTTCTTTCGGCAGCTTGAACGTGTCGAGAAACTAGTCCGCATTGTTAGCCGCCGCCGCCGTACCTAATCTATATCCTTTCACATGCGCACCTTAAGCGACTCGTTCTTCGCAATCTCAAAGCCGTCCGTTATAATACGGGGGTGCAGCCCTTCGGCAATATACCTGTCGGCCTGCTTTAACAGCTCTCCCACGAGCAGGACAACGGATGTGGTTCCATCTCCGCAGATGTCGTCTTGGGCGGTCGCGGCGCGGGCGATCATAACGGCAGTAGGGTTCTGTATTTGCATTTCTCGTAATAGGACGTTGCCATCTTTTGTGAGTTTGATCTGGGAAATCGAGTCAGCTCGGAGGGCGTTCGTCAGTGAAGCGATGTGGGAGGAATGCGAACCTGTCCAGCACCGTCTACCAGCCTTTGCGTATGTCAGTCAGTTGGTCTCGTTCGCCCAGAGCAAAGCATAGATAGTGATCCCACATACATCTTGATTGTCCCCAGGGGACCGAGGTTGGACTTGAGCACATCCTGCAGTCCCTCACCAGCACTGATGTTGACCCGGAGAGCTTCACCCCGCCGCTACAAGGATATTGATATTAGCACAAGTAAATAACAGTGACAGACATGTACACTACGAACCCGGGACTCGGCTTTGGGATTGAGAAGCTGTGCAGCAGACATGCCGGATTAAAAATGACAGGCGCAGCTTCTAAGGACTCGTATCGTGAAGGTCGGCTTTTCAGAGGGTTGTTCGTGGGAAGATGTAATGGCTTGGGATAGGATAGGAGCTATAACATCGGTGGGCCGAACTTTTTTTCAGATGATAGGTACAAAACACTGTGAGATAGAGACTTAGGTACCCAGGTGCTCCCGCACTGCAGCCTTGAAGTGGGTTCGGGTTTGGAGGGGCTGATGATGTTGGGTTGTCGGCTGACGGAAGCTGCCAACAACTGTCGCTTAAACTTATCAGTTAAAAATCTTATGAGGCTTTCTAGGATATATGTCTATACCGAGGTTTAGCTCACTCTCATTTCACTATTGTGCGTATGACAGACACCCTTATGAACTATATCATCGATCTTACGCTACCTTCGGCGATCGTGATTAGAGTGGTATCGTGAGGGCCCGTACTGCTCAGTGCTAAATCGCATGTGTTAATAAAGTTGGCTTCACCGAAAATGTTGTGTTGCGAGACTCACTCGGCAGTCTCATTCCACGGAAGCGCTAGCAGCCCGTCTTGGTAATCGCTGTTCTTCAACCCTGTATCTATAAACACGATAGAGTGAAGATCGATTGCTAGCAAGAAACTACGATCTAGTAGACTTGGTCTTAAAACACTTCGGTGAAGATTATGTCTTCCGTTTGTATGCCTACGACTCAAACAAGGCATACATATCCAAGCACTGTGATTATGTACTGTGTACTGTGTGGCTGGAATTCCAGTGTTGCGTGGCACAGTGCAAGCAGGCTTCATCAATGTTAATAATCAATGATACGACTCTCCTGACCCAAGATTCTCATCAACACATCTTACCATCCCTGGATGGCATCATTTATTCTTAGGCACTCACATACTACGCTTCTTCTTTCTATTTTCTAGTCACGTCTATGATAATGAACTTCTAAACATGGCTGTTCTGCGTCTCCTCAGTGCGCTAACTTTACTTCCCTTTTCGGTAATTTCAGCTACTGTGGGAAGTCCGGACCATGTAAAGCAGATTGCCATCATCGGTGAGTGATCCCTTATGTTGAGTCAGACACGCGTTTATCGCCGCGACCTGTGCCGTCCATCCATTCATTCTCTGCCAGATTTTGTATACACGACTATATTTTGAATAATTCCAAGCAAACCTCCACGAGTTAGCGGAACATGCGATACTAATTATTGGGATAGGAGCCGGCGCTGCCGGATCATCAGCCGCTTATCATTTGCGGAAGTATGCTAACGAATCCAACGTCGCCATCAATGTGACTATATTTGAGAAAAACAGCCGCATAGGCGGTCGTACTCTCACTGTCAATGTCTACGATGACCCAATCGAGCCTATTGAGCTCGGCGCGTCCATATTCGTAGATGTCAATTACATCCTTTCAAACGCGACACGAGACTTCAAACTTACAGTAAAAGACCCAGGCGCTGAGGAAGGCGGTCTACTGGGTATCTGGGATGGAGAATCATTCCTTTATACGCAGAACTCGGACTCTTGGGACTGGGTCAACCTCGCTCGTCTTTTCTGGAAATACGGCACCGCGCCGTATTACACTCACAAGCTAGTGCAAAGTACCGTCGCCACGTTCTTGAAGTTATACGAGGAACCTTTCTTCCCATTTCGATCATTATCAACGAGGGCATTTCAGCTCGATCTTGCTAAGATCACCGGAGTGACTGGCCGGCAATTCCTGGCCTCCAATAACGTGAGTCAAGACGCTTTCCTCCTCAATTAAGAGATACTAAATGTCTACATAGCTCGATGGTGCCTTCGCTCACGATATAGTGCAAGCCAGCACGCGTGTCAATTATGCCTCAAACCTAGAGTTCATACACGGGCTAGGTGCCATGGTAGCGATGGCACCGGAGGGCGCTAAAGCTATTGAAGGTGGAAACTGGCAGATCTTCGCAAAAATGGTGAAGGCATCGAAGGCAGACGTGCACTTGAATTCAGCAGTGACCAGTATTTCACGTGACTCCGACAAGAAGTACAGGATTAAGACAGCACAAGAGCCAAAAGACAGGGAATCAAAGGTGACGCGATTTCACCCCGTCGCATTTGACGATGTGATCATCGCAGCACCCTTCCAATATGCCAACATCAGCACCAGTGAGGGCCTTATCCAGAACCCCATCGATAGCATCCCATACGCGACGCTACACGTGACGTTGTTCGCGTCACCGTACAAGTTCAGCCCCGCATTCTTCAAGATGCCTCCAGCATCCAACGTCCCCGTTTCCGTCCTCACGACTCTAGGCGMAGACGAGGAGGYTCGACCAGTTGAAGAAGATCACGCTCGGCACCCGAAATAGCAATGATGAGAGCTGATTACTGCCTCGTTGAGCTATTAGAATCGGCCCTGCCAGAGCGCCACATATACCAAAAGTCGTGTTTGGTCCAACAAAGGTAGCCGCGTCGTCTTGCGTAATAAGCCAAAACAGCTTCATGATAAATCTAGCCTTTTTGAACACAATAAAAATAGGGGATAGGGGTTTTGACAATCGAGATACCATTTTAAAGGGTCTTTCCCCAGCGTCTGCCGGTCCAGTATCTGGGCTAGGAGACTGGTTATCGATTTGTTTGGCCATCATAGCTGCTCGGTGAAAGATCTTAAGAATAGGGCCAAAGCAGTTACATCTTCTAGTAGATCCTACGCTTATATGGTCTGATCATCGTGCTATAGGGCTAATAAAATACTAGTTCCTCGGGAGACGCGTCCTAGGACAGATACTCCCATCGTGAACTCTCCTCTGACATAATTAGTTGCAGATTAACAACCTCTTTCTTGGTCTCCATATCCCTTGTTCTGACGATAACGTCTCTGTTGCACAGGAATAAGGTTGCATCTCGGTCCAACCGTAAGCCGTGTTATGACCTGTCAGGCGAAGTTTTACATGTTATGGTGTAATCAAGTTTCCCTTCATCATGAAGATAAGCACGATTTGATTGCGGCACAGTTTAATGTTGTAGTGGTTAGTGAGAGTAACCTTACGAAATAGGTAAGGCTAGAAGACTTGGTGTTGTCGTCTAAAATTTCCCGTGTCGAGCCCAAAAGGGTGAAATGAAGAGGCGAGGGTAGCGACACAGGGTATACCCGAGGTATAACGAACGCTACATGGTGAGATGACGGGAAAACGTACTTGCATGTATGAGTTCCGGCAGCCTAAGGATTTGTCTAAGCTCTAAAGCTATTCGAGATAATGAAACGGCTCGTGTAGTCTTCACAGAGACCGCACTCTGGAGACCTGACCTTGTCACATAGCACTTCCAGAGATTTATAGAGATTCAGTGAAAATAAGTAAATTTGAGTGACTATCTCCATGGTAGAGACACCGGAGGTGTCTCCTCCAGGAGACGTGACGTCGTGGTGAAAAGCTACGAAACTATAAAAATAACTGCTTATTCTTTTATAGGAAAAATATAAAAGAATTCCTCCTTAGGTAATCAAGCAGACCCCCATGGGGTCTACCCACTCGCACTAACACAATAATACCTACATTATCAAACTCTGAATTTTTTAATATTCTACATAGAGTGAACCATTTGAAAAGATGCTACATTGGTGTTTTTTATGTTCTTTCGTTCTATATCTTATCATCCATGCCTAACAATAAAATAGTCTCAAATATCACACGTAATTAGGTACTAAACAAGCAGTTAATCCTAGTATATTAAGATATGTCCCTAAACTAATGTGTTTTGAACCATATTGAACGAGATTTCTCACTCCGGAAGTACTGGGCCAATGATACATGAAGTGCTCTCTCACATATTCGGGAATGGGAAGCCGTTGTAGCCGAAAGTCAGTTTGGCGCCCGAGGTGATATCTTCCTGCATTCCCTTCAATTCGTCAATATCCCAGTTCGCCCACACAAACCTACCAGTGAGGAACTTAACTTCAGGAAGCGTTAGCCAGAGAATAAACCCAGCAGACAAGTTAACTGCGGCCTTCGTTAGCAGAAATGTCTACACTTTGAGAATTTTCGAATATTTACCTGTGTCCATTGCTAAAGCGTCCGGAGTCGCTCCAGACTTTCGGAATAGATCGGTGTCCACCATACCAGGATGCACTGCAGCGAAGAAGACATCCGGATTCTCCGCCGCAAGGAACTCGATGGTCTTTGCCAGGGCTAGTTTAGAGACCAAGTAGCCTGAGAGCCCCACCAGCATACTGGTTGGAAAGACGATTGATCCGCCAACCATAGACAACACTGACGCATTGGGGCTCGCCTTAGGTAGCAGATACTTCGCCAAGATGACAATGCTCTTGACGTTTATCTTGAATAGTGTTAATACAATATTCTATAGGATTCGCGGTTTCAGTTGAGACTCATCAAAGACTGACCTCATAAGCCTTCCAGTAGTCGTCGAGATCTGCCGCGGCCGCAGGTGCCGGTGAGTTCATGTATCCCGCTGCGTGTACTAGGACATTCCAGTTCTCTACAGAGTCGGCTACTTTCTTCACAGCTGCTTCGTCGGTAACGTCTGCGACAACGATCGACACCTTTGCATCGCCGACGCCTGCAAGTTTAGACGCGGTACTGTTGAGCTTGGACTCATCACGTCCAACGAGAACTAATTGCTTTGCGCCGGCCGTAGCGAAGGCGACAGCGGATTCGCAACCAATTCCCGACCCCTATATTGAACGTAGCAAAAATATTAGTTACAGAACCGAAAAACAAAGTTAAAAGCGCATCATCAAGACTTACAGCGCCGGTAACAATGACGACGTCGCCGTTGTGGTTCACCTTCGGGTTCGTGTACTCAATAGCCGGATACACATCGTTGTGCCAAGTTGGGGTAAGAGATGGATACGGTGGCTGCATTTTACGCGGGGGGACGTCAAGATCGTGAGCAGATTGTGGACTAGTGTCAGCTAGGGACCAGGGTCTGAGAGGATGAGCTGAGGAGTGGGAACGAGAGAAGGGGGTTAGAAAACGGGGTGATGTGTGGGAGAATATGACTGCCCGATGTGCTTCAGGAGGCTTCGGGAGGGGATCCGAGCTTCACGCCTCGGCAACTAAGTAGGTACAATAATAGTACTGAATTAGAGCATGCTGGGATGACGTTACACAACGTGGATTTAATGATACATACGCTTGTCGTGGTACCGTACACTTAAAATGACAGCGACCCCTTGGCTTAGGCACATAGCAAAGGGCGGCATACTCGATACTACATAGGTCTACAACTAGATACCCCAAAAAGATCTACGTCTCAGCGGCGAGTGCCATTTCGGTAGGCGAAAGATTCTAAATGCTACTTTGCCAAGAGTTCCAAGAAGTTTTTGTTATTGTTAGGTAGGTACTGGCTAGATGTCTACTGGGTTGGGGGCCACGCATATGCGGCAGTAGAGTTCTGGGCGGGAAATATGATACAACGTCGGTATAGCCTCATACTGGACGAGAAAGACCCATGCATGACAGTACCGCCCACCTGCATATGTGTACTAATGTATAAGTAATCTATCTGCCCTATGGCTTACATGGTAGGTATACCTAGCCTAGGACATGTAACTTGGAGGGCCAAGACTCTTTCTGGAACCCGGCAACTGCCGCTACGACATGCTCAACCTATCCCAGTTCTGTTCTTGTCCAACGGTCAGAAAGAAGAAAAGATGCCTCTTGGATCCATTAGATAGGCCAACGTGAATGTCGTGCATATGCATGCAAAGACCCCCCACCCTTTTCCCCAAAGCTCTAGACCTCATCTGATACTCCTTCGATACTACCCATGTACATCACAGATCTACTTCCCACTCTAGACAACGAGGGGCAAATACCGAGTGTGTAAAAGTCATATGAATCCATTATATTGATGGTGCAACGAGATGAAGTAGGATAGGTATTTCAACCGAGCGATTCCTATTGCTACGGTAACAACAATGGCCACATACCAAGGAGATCCGCGATGCCGTCAAACAACAAACCCCGCTCTTCCCCAGATGCCCGTCTTACATCTCCCTCCGTATACCTAACAACTCTCTACACTGATTCTTCCCGGCGTTCAAAGATGCACAACACAGAGCCCGGCTGCGCTGTGACCTGATCTTTCATGTGACGCCACATTTCCTCAGGGTCGTAGCCTGGCGCAAACCGAACATTGTAATGCTGCAAGAGGATCGCCGTTACCAGGCGGAGCTCGACGTATGCGAGGACCTTACCCACGCACTGCCGATTGCCTGCAGATTGTTAGCCTCGGCAATGCCCGTCTTCAATGCAGGGCCACACAGGCAATGAGGACAATAGGCCTTCGTAGGTAATTGGTGGCCCGACATTTTGATCATGATTTCACACTCACCAACGGAAAATGGGGCAAAGGCGCGTTTGTCGCGCACCAGCTCTGGCCGAGAGTACCACCTCTCAGGGATGAATTCGTTCGGCTGCTCGAATGCGGATTCCACTAACACCATAGTCAGATTGATGGGTTTCTCAAAGGCTAGGCGAGAAATACTCACATCTGTGAATGACGTATTTTGGCGCCGTAACCTTAGTAAAAGGCGGGATCAGAGTGTCATCTATGAGCAGTCCTGAAGGACCGGTGATTCGTCCCCCACCGGTCATGGCAGGAGGGACTAGTCGCAGGATTTCACTGATGACACCGTTGAGGTGCGGCAGACGCGAGAGGACATTTGCGTCAGTGATATCAACCCCAGCAATTTCATCCCGAACCTTGTCAGCGTGTTCTGGGTATTTACAGAGATACCACCATGTAGCGATGAGAGAGGCTCGAGTCGTATCACTAGTAGATAGGAATTACTAGGTAAGTAAATTATCCACTTTTGTGTCAAGTTAACTGTATGAACAAAACTTACCTGCCGGCAACAACGGCAGATACAGCAGTTCCAGTTAATAGGCGTTGCCGTGCCTTCAGATCTCGTTCTGCTTCGAGGGCGTTGTATTCATTGATAAACCAGGATGCCATATCCTTCCTATCAGGATCATCTTTCCTCTGTACAATATCGGTCATTAGGCTAAGTTCAAAACGAGAGAGTGAGGGTAGTAGGATCGTTCTTACAGCCATACGCATTTTCATACGCTCATCACAGAAAGCAACCATGCGGAACCAATCCTGGACCCTTCCATAGAATGGAACAAACGCAAACGCCAAGTGCGCAATCCATATAGCGTCCGCAATGGGTCCGAGAAGCGCCAAGGCCCTGTCTCGATGGAGGATCACTGGGTGCATCACACGGGAGTTCATAAGATCGAAATCCTGTCCGAACACAACCTCTCCCATGGCGTCGAAAGAGAACCACGACATGACGTCGTTGAGCTCGATTGGCTCCCCAGCGTATTTGGCAATGCATCGGGATAGAGACAGCGCTTGTTCTGCAATTCTGGGGCGAAGGGAATCCATAGCTGGGGTGGATTAAACCATTTAGTCTCGTGAGATGACAATAATTCGTGGGGAAAATGAACGGGAGTTGGTAAATGGTATTCATACATTTTGTCGCTAGTGACTGCACCCAAGGTTTTCGCCTCTCCTTGTGCTCATATTCGTCGCGAGTGAAAATGGCAGAGCTTCGAGGTTGCAAAACATCGTACCATATATCCTTCGTATTCTCGTTATTCCAGCCATCAAGCAGTTGAATACCCGCGGGGTGAAAGATGGTGATTTCGTTTGGCCCTTTTAAAAATCACCAGCCATAAGATTTTCATCCTAGTTATATTGAGCTGATAGTAAACAGGATAACTGCTTACCAGTTCGCACAAAATCCCCGTATTTCTCATAGAGCTTCTGCATGAACAAGAAGTTCCTCGAGTCTCGTATATGAGCGATATGCCAAAACTTTGTGACAGCCGCTAATTTTGGGCCGGGAAAGGAGGCTGTGGCGTGGAAGAAGAGACGGTAAACCGCCATACTAGTGAACAAAGAGGCAAAATACCATGCAGACACGATAGATAGGTGATAGCCAGCGTGCTCACGAAGGCCATCTACATGGTTAAGGAACAAATACGTAGTTACTCCTAGCATAAAGTGAGTAAGGAGAATCTGAGGTGTCTTCATGTGCCACTCCCCACGGATGAAGAACCCGGTATGAGCAACCAACCCGGCGATTGTGGGAAGCAGAATCGGGAGAATCATTGTGATGGACATGATCAAAGCTAGTGTTTAGAAATATCTCGTATTCTCTCAAAGTTAGTCAATAGTTAGAATGTGATAGACGTGTGGCTTTCGTTGTAGTCTTCATTTCCTTTATTAGGACTACAATTAGGTCAGGAAGTAAGGCTTATCAGATAATTAAATATTCTACTCTATCTATCATGTCAAACCGGAGGATTATAACATCCGCGGCGTGTCAGTATACACCACACTAGTTTACAATACGAACATATTAACCCGGTTTTCATTGTATAACTTTTCTCCGTTTTCTGTTTTATAAAGATAGGGATGTTTATGCCAGATTTCCAAACGTGACTTTCTACAACGCAACTCTTAGTATTACTCTAAAACTTCTACGGAAATAATCAACATGATAAATTTGTACGATCAAATCCACGATCAACTCTTACAAGTGATAGCTTCAACTGCAACAGTTGATCCTGCCTTGTAAGCATCCCACAACACTTGAGGTTAAAAAGGCGGATATGCATGAACTCTATACGATGATACCATAACGAGCCAGGCTGTTCGAAGCCAAGGTGCTTTGGTCAATAGCAGCTCCCAACGGACCTACTACTCGATTCGAACCGCGGGCTTTGTTTATTCAGGGAAGATCTGGCCCGTCCACCTACGGCGTGGGGTTAAGTTCATCACACTTAGTCTTCGTGATTACTATCTACGTTCCATTGCATAGAGCCTACGCTCAACTTAAGGTTTTCTCGGTAGCCGCGGAGGATTAAGCAGGTGACGCCGCCTCTCAGAAGCCAAGTATTCCCAGTTATACAACCGAGATCATTTACCAACACATACAAACTAGGTACCGTTCTTCGATATGCAGCCAAGTCTCCGACTGGATAAGTAAGTACGCATAACCAACAAACCAAGCGATCCGGCCCCAAAAGTCCTGTGTTGGGTCTTCTATACCCCAAGATGAGGGTAATAATAACGTAAACTATATGGTTACATGGTCCTACCCCCTTGCATATGCAAGGACTCTTTTTTACGATCTTCTCCACATGCACCCTTCCTGTCGGGTACGTCTCGACGGGCCTTTTATTTGGGGTAGGCTCTTATACTTTCCTTCTTTGGGCTCTTTAGTAGTAGGCTGCAGTAGGAGGTAGATGCTTGGCCGGGAGGAGATAAAGCAGATCTCGGAACCGTATTAGACCGAGTTTGTCTCTCGTATATATAAGCCTTGGCATTCTCTCGCACACCAACCACATAGACCTTAGACTGTAGTTTGAGATCATATCATCGAAATTACGGCAACGTAAGATGCTACCTATGTGACATTCCTAAACAATCAACCGCAGAAGCGAGGCCGAGGTAGGCGAAGACGGCGTCATGCGCCCTGGATACGCGGCGTCACAGCTGGCTCCTCCACAGCAAACGTAAGGCGCAAGCCATGATCGATGAATTTCTTCTCATCCTCAAAGATCCTCCTCGCGACCTCCCCTCTGTAAAACACGTCGCGGAACCTCTCAAAGGAGTCCTTGTCCTCCCACACCATCACCGTGATGGCGTCGTAGTCCACGTCAGATGGCTGTCCCCGATACATGACTGGAAGATATGCCGCGTTATTCGGTTCTTGGCCGCAGTCTGGCATCACTAGACCAGGGCTAAGGCCGTGATCATGAGTCTGCGTCTCGCTCTGCGTGGTACTTTGATCGGTGTGGCGATCTCGTTGTGCAACCGGCAGTTCGTTGGTGCTAGGCACCGAGGAGGTGGGAGATTCATCCTGCCGGCTCTCCTGGTCGGGGGAAAGAAGCTGACCGCTTAACCGAGGAGGCTCTATGTGTCGAGTCACGTAATGTCGAGTATGGGATAGAGGGAACGTTGGCCCAACTAGGACTTGTAGGAGCGGAACATGGACAGTATCATAGTGAGTGCGAAATTGGGCTGGGCTTGTATCCTTCTTGCGTCGGATAAATGCCACGATGGTATATGTCATTGTGCCTTCCAGTAGGTACTTTGTTCCTATGGTATAATGGGTATATTCCTCATGATACTTTTGTCACAGGCTTAAAGGATGCCGAGTGAAGGCCAAGATATATAACTACTGGCCTGAGGTGTATTCACGGGGGTGTATACGAAATAGTACATACGCAGGCGCGTGATGTATCGAGAGTCGACACTATCATCTTTTGGTGATCTAGCTACATGAGACATGGAATACATGGCAATCTACAAAGTGAAAGTCCCTCCCAAGTACTGTGAAATCTGTCCAGTAATTCCGCCGAGCATCGTCCAAGTAAACCTCAAATATCCTTCGACTCCACCCTCCCTCCTTTTCATCTGTGACTAAAAAGGGGCACTATCCAAAAAAGAAAAAAAAGGACGAGACGAAGAAGTTAAGTTTCCAACCACACCTTCACGCCACTTTACACAATCTCTTCTCGCTGTTCTCAGCCCACTCTTCACTCCCTACGGCGGTCTTCGCATAGAAAATGCTCTTCGGGTCATATTTGTGTTTGATCTGTAGGAGCCGCTGGTAATGATCTCCATATATAGTTTGCTGAAAATTCGGCTGTTGGAAATCGGCCTCGTTTAGATAAGCAGCTCCATTGGGTGTTAGCTTTTCTAGAGAGGGGAGAAGATCGTTGGTGATCATATCCTGGGCTGCTTTCGTCGCAGCGAAGTCATTGTAGTCAATGGGTGTGCCTACGGTGACGCTAAAAAGAGCTTGACGCATATAAGGATTAACTGCGTCGTCGTCTGGCGATGAGACGGCATTCTTGAGGTTGTAACTAACACCAGACATCAAAGTTTGGGTACTGATATACCGGATGGACTCTACTAAAGCCTCGGTATTTTCCGTTGCAAGGCTTCGAGGGATGAGCCGACTACCAACATTGTAGTCGGAAACATTCCAGCTTGAGATGAACTGCAGGGCTTCGTAGCTTGAAATAAACGTCGGGTACTGCGTCGAGGAGTAAGAATGCTCAAGACCCAGATCGTTTAGCCGCCCAATCAACGGTTGCATGAGGGTATCGAGGTCAGCCGAAGTGACCCCTGGTGCTATAGCAGGCGTAATCATAAACCCAAAGGGCGCAGCCACCCACACAACAAAGGCTCCCGCATCTACAAGGCCTGGCAGCGCGTCCCGAATAAACGTAGCTACGCCAGAGTACAAATCATCCACGTTTGTTCCATTATTGAGGATGGTCAACGTAGCCAGTGATGTGGGAGTGTCTGGGAATGCCTTGACCGTGAGTGAAGAGACAATGCCAAACGTTCCGCCACCGCCCCCGCGTAGAGCCCAAAACAAGTCACTATTCTGAGTAGGTGATGCTGTGATAATCTCGCCTGTGCCCGTAACCACCTCCCACTCCAACACCTGATCAGCACTAAGGCCATATCTGGATGCCAAC